>JAXQQM020085625.1:0-27991 GCA_034641835.2 Pinus albicaulis | reverse complement strand
GAGTTGTGGATCCTAACAATGGTACCACTGTTCTTCTAGAAATTGCTACGAAATTCTGGCATCTTGCTTCGTGTTGGATGGTAACCCAGAAGGAGCATTATCCTTAACAGTTGGGATGCATAAGAATATGGAATGTTAGGATCCACAAAGTGGGTAGAATGTAAGTTTGGAAAATGGGGATCGCAAGTAGTGCCCTACTTGAATGTTGATTGTGTTTTTCAAGGAAGTGGGTTTTTTTGATAGCACCACATCACAACTTGATAATATTCTAGTTGAAGTTACGAAAGAGGAGAATTTTGATTATCGTGTTAATGGAGAGTACCGTGTTGACAAAGGGAAATATTCTAAAGTGCTAAACCGTGTTATGTGTAAATTATGCTACTGCAGATTTGGGGAGCTTGGAGTTGAGTATGGAAATCCTACTAGGTGGGATCAAGTTTAGGGAATTGAAATAGGAACCAAAAATATGATACTTGAGTACTTAGGGGAAGCTTTCACAATGTCTTCTTGGATAGTGAGAATTTACAAAGATAAATCAGCATATTTCTAACATAGTTTGGAAAATTGACAAATGATATATCTCGAGGCCTATTTGCAAGGCCATACATTGTTAGCATCACATTTGGTCCACAAGCATTACATGGTAGCTCTATCCTCGGACCTTCGCTCATCATGGTTACGAATCACCCACAAACCCATAGTTATGGGTCACCCACTCAAACCCTTGTCATTGAAGTCCATATGTTAGGCCATACATTGTAAAAATAATAGTTGGGCCATAAGCATTACAAAGTATCTCTATCCTCATACCTTCATTCATCATGGTTACGGGTCACCCACAAACCCACTGTTATGGGTCAACCACAAAAAAACCCTTACCATCAAAGTCCATTTGCTATTTCATACACTATTAGTATCACAGTTGGCCCACAAGCATTATAGGGTAAATCTATCCTCAAATCTTTGTTCATCATGGCTATGGGTCATCGACAAACCCACAATTATATCTTAACCACACAAAACCCTTATCGTCAACATACTTGGTTTTGGGTCATCCATAAACTATGGGTCAACCACAAAAAATGTAGGTTTTAACCCTGTATATAAATTACCTGCAAACAAATTCTTAACACAGAAAATATACAATGGCGAGAACATAAAACATAAAACAAATATCCACAAAGATTTTCCCCTCGATTCTAAAACCGGGACTACTAGATTGAATATTCATTATATTCCTTTCAATGTTACAATACATATATTTACATGTTGAAGCATGCATAAACCCCAATTCATTAACCCTGGATTAGAACATAATCGTAGTTTCCTTCAACGAATCTACAAAATGCCATGGGAAAAAAAAATCATGCCCAAAACCATGTGCAAAGCTCATGCACAAAACAATAGGTAGGTACGCCCACTTAATATAGGGTCCAAATTTTTTTTTTTTTTCCGGGGTGCTTCCCCCCTGTGACCCCCTTGCTACTCCCAATGCAACGAACAGGGGGGGCGGTAGCCCCCTCCCTATGACCCCCCCCCGCGTGCGAGTAGTTGTGGAAAGAATATAACACACACCCAACAAAAAACCTTTATCTTCATTGGTCCATATTCAACATTAGCTTATGAGGAGGGAAATTTCTGCAATGGGGACCATTGCTTCCTAAGGGGGGATGACTAATTCAAATGGAAAGAGGTATCTTCCCATGGTATTTACCAATGATATTTACCCATGGTATTGAGTGATGTAAAGAAGGAACCAAAAATATTATAAATAACATGCCTCACCTTGTGAAAGGACACAAGAGTCCACCAGTGTTGGAAAATCGAGAGGCTGAACCAATAGATTATATTTTCCTTTTCTATGATAGCTGCTTACGAAATTTATTGGATTCTTATTAATTTATTTATGTTCTTATTCATCAAACAATTATCAAATGTAAAACATGAAGATCACAATACATCAGATATAGGCTCCTAGCTATGGTATAACCCCTCCAAGGGGAAAACCCACAAAATTATCTTCTTATAGAATCAAATCAAAGTGAGATATCCAAGACCCATGACCAAAAAAAACTTCACCCTATATATGCCAAGTCAAGCCCTCATTTAGCACAACAAATCCATCATCAAGAGACCAAAAACAAGAGATGTATCAAAGTAGAGCTTACACAAAATTTGAGCTTAAGAAGAAACTCCTTCTCTCATACTTCAACCATAATGTTCATCTCTGTCCTGCGATATTTTAGACCAAAAAAATCCAAGTGTGTGTATCCAAATGAGCTCCATCTTTCCTCTATTTATAGTGTCCTCAGGGGTGTGAATAAACATGTCCATTGGGGCAAGGAAGACTTGACAGGTAGGTCAACTTGGCACCTAGAGGGATTTTTGACCCAAAATTTCGTATTTAAAAATTCGTTTTCCTTTTTCTTTATGATAGGTCCAAATAGGACTTTGACACTTTGACTCAATAAAACCTATAAGAATTATGAACATGCTTAACTAATAAAATAATAATTTCTTGAGCATGAAACCCATTCTAGAAGGATAATATTTCTTTTTCTTCTTTTTCGTTTTTCATAAAATTTATAATGACATAAGTATAATGACAATTATGAAGACCAAAAATAGTTACAATTTCCAACAACCACAATGTAGTTGCCTAAATATTCTCTTATTTGAAATAATAATTATGTTTCCTTTCACATTTTGGGTTGTATTCAATGTGTATTTATTTTTCTTTTCCTTTTTTTAGCAATTTCTTTGAGAATATTTTAAGGGAATACTGCGTTTTCTCTCTCTCGAGGTTCAAATCTCCTAGATATTTAACCCTCCAAGATCGGGATCACCTGAGTACCTGCACATTTCTTCATCCTTACGGCCATAAAGAGCCCCTCCTCTTTCCAACACTCTTGGATTTAGTTTGGATGCCCCTTCAAAATAGAGAATCCATCCTTGTTTACTATTCTTCCAAGTTCCGAATTCTACATCTGTCATTCTAAGCTTCCAACATTCTCCCATATTTTTTTGATTCCAACTAGTAATTTATGAATTGTTATCCATACCTACCAATTTACTGAGCCATATTTGCTCTGGTTAATCCAACTCTTTCATATGGGAGCTACGATCCTGATTTTGAACTTTGAATTCGACACACAATGCTAATACTTTAAATGCAATTCTTTGGGGAGGAGTAAGATAATTATTAAAGATTGCATTATTCTTGGAAAGCCAAACTTTATAGCATAGAAATTTTGGAATGGCTTCCCAATACATTTTGAGAAGAGGTTTCTATATAAGTCTGTCTTTGTAATTTTTTATCTAAGAGGAGAAGAGTTCTTGTAGAGCAGAGGGCCATTTGACCCTGTTATGGAGAGGAGATGTTTCATCCATCTATAGCTTTTTTGTATACTCACATTCCAAAAAAATATGAGATATATCTTCCACTTGCTTCTTGCAGAGAGAACATCTTGAGGGGCCATGGACTCCTCTCTTTCTAAGGTTATTTGTTGTCAAGATTTTCTTATGTGCAAGGATCCAATTGAAGGAATTCACCTTTGGATTAGCATTAGTCTTCCAATTTTTTTTTTTTTCCAAATGCTGAGATTTGGAGGTACGTTGGAATAAAATATCAAAGCCACATAACCTTCCTCTATTGAATAATTTGAAACATTCCAACCGATTTAATCTCCATCCTCCTTTCTCCAAGGAACACAACCTATCAACCATTCATGGAGTTTGGCAGGTAAGCATTGGAGATTTGATGGAACATTTCTTAAGTTCCAACTCATCCAATTTCCATCTTTGTCCCAGTTGGATATGTCAACCAAATTAAATTTCCTTTGAGCACAAAAATGTCAATTTAGGGGAAGGAATTAAGGAAATCACTCAAGAGGCCACTTGTTTGTAATCTTATCACTCCATAAATTAATATTGCTACCATTTCCTAGCTTCCAATATAACCTTGAGTGGATGAGGGGAGATGATGAAAAAAATAATTTCTAGATTGAGGAACATCCTTTCATTATCTCTATTGATTCCATGCATCAATCTCTTTCTCCATGAACATATTTTTCCTTCAAGAATACTTTCCACTGGTCTTCTTCTTGGGTGAAAAATCTCCAAACTAGTTTTGATCCTATTGGCTTATTAGCACTGGATCCCATATTCCAAAATCCCCATTATTTTTAGGGGCCTTCACTAGATCCCATTTAAACAAATGGATTTTTTTGGAGCTTGAATTACCACCTTTCCATAAGAATTTGCAAGTTTCTTTTCTAAAGCCGAAAGAATGCTCTGTGGAGCAAGGAGAGTTGAGAATTGGCATAAAGGAAGAGAAAAGAGAATTGCCTTAATAACAACAACATGCTCAACAAGGTTGAGCCATTGAGCTCCCCACTATGCAAATTTCCCTTTAAATTTAGCTAGGACTCCTTCCCTTGCTTGATATGAATGCAATTTCAAGCATATTGGAATTCCTAGATATTTGAATTCCTTCCATGATTCAACTATTTGAAAGCTCCAAATTCTTCCAATTTGTCTTTTCTTCCTTAATTATACATTCCATATATAAATATGTGATTTTCTAGATTTTGTTTAACCTATAGAGGCTTAAAGAAATGAATCCATTTAAAAAAAAATCTTCTAGCTATTATTGTGGTGGAACCCCCAACAAGAGATTGTCATCAACAAATTGAAAGTGATTGATGCTTTTGATACCTTTGGAAAATCTAATTCCCAGAAGGATCACACATCTCCTTCCATATTCTAGCCTGCAACTAGGATAATCTGCCATGATAATATATAAGAAAAGAGATAGAGGGAAAACTTTATGAAGCCCTCGAGAGGCTTGGAAGAAACCAACCACTCTTCCATTAACCAAAAGGGAAATCCATTGGGCTTTGATACATAAAGAAATCCATAGTGTAAATTTAGCATCAAAGTGAAATCTATCCATTACTTTGAAGACAAAGTCATGAATTACTTTATCAAATTAATTTTGCATATCTAGTTTGATGATCATGCCTTTGTCTTCCTGATTTTGGTTAGAGTTGATTGCCTTTTGAACCAGGATGATATTATCAAATATTTGTCTATGATTCATGAATTCTCCCTTATTTTATAAGATAGTTATGGGCATAATAGGCTTGAGCATTTTGGCCAAAATATTTGAGATCGCTTTATAAGAGACATTACATAGTTATATCATCCAAAATACTGAAAAAAAAGCAGGATTTATATCTTTTGGGATCAGGGCTAAAATTTAAGAATTACCCCCCTGCCCCCATACAATTGTTATTTAAAGTATAACCAACTATTATGAAAAAATAATTTTTATTACCTCCCAAAATTACTGGTAAAAATGAGTAGAGAATCCATCCGGTCCTGGTGCTTTGTCTAGATTGAAGTAAAAGACAACTTGGTGGATTTATTATTTAGTGGGTTCTTTTGTCGATGCATCATTGTCTTCTTGTGAAATAGACTCAGGAATATGTTCCAAAATTTATTGTTCCACTTCATGGCTAGAAAAGCTTGTGGCACTATACAAATCGCTAAAGTGACAAACTTCTCCTCTTTAAGTGATGAAAAATATGAATTTTTTATATCTCTTGCAACAATATTTTTAATATGGTTTTTCTAGACTCGATTTTTTGCTTGCTTGTGAAAAAAATGTTTTCATATAATATTTTCTTCTTCTATGAGAGGTTTGTGATAGGATGCAAAGTCTTCTCTTTATTCTTGCAAAAAATCATGTCTCACTAACCCATTTTCCATCTTATCATGTATAATTTCCATTCTTTTTTCATGTTCCTACATCTTTCCCCATTTTTCTAATTGTTGTAATCAATCCCATTGTTTTAATGTAAGCTTCAAGTGCTTGATATTTTTCTCCCATATCATAACGAGGCTTCGAAATACAAACTTGCTCCAAAACTTCTTCACCAGATCACTGAATTTTTGTAAGTTTTACCAAATTGGACAATAGCGAAAGGGTAGTGGCCCAAATTCAATATCTTCTGAGATATCAAGAGAAATCAACCCATGAACCGAGCTGATCCAAGGGAGGATTATAGAACTGACCAATATTCTTAGGAATAAGAATGAATTTGAAAGTAAAAATCTATCTAACTAGGAAGTAATATGGCCTAGTCCACTTTGCATATTTCTCCAAGTGAGTTTTTTGGTGGAAGGATTTCTATCTAACAAATATAATTTCTGGTTGAGGTCCTATACGTGTTTTTGGACTTTATCTTGAATGTGATATCTCCCTTTTTATCCCACTGATGAAGGGTTGTATTGACATCACCACCTAATATGCATTTTGGTCCAAAAACCATGTCCCCAAGGGCCACTAAGGAATTCCAACAATCATTTTTTTCTCTGAAATGAATAGGAATGTAAATATTGACAAGGGAGCATATCTAATTTGAAGGAATATGTAGGAAATGAGTACTAAACAATGACATGTAAAACTAGATCCTAGAAATTTGAGTGAGGATTGAGACAACATGGTGGATATCCCACTTGAAGATCCTCTTGCACTAACACAGAGAATTCCACTGCCATTCCAAATCTTGTGTTGATTTTGGAGGACCTCTTGATGCCTCATTTTTTATCCTACAATAGGAGATTTAAGGTTCTCTCTTTCTTGATCAAATATTTCACTTCATCCATCCTTTTTTCCAACCCCAATCCCCTACAATTCAAAGAGAGGACCCTCATTACTTGTTGTATGAGTAGTCCCTTACTGAGGGGTTGGGTTTCCTCCTTTTCTAGTGTTTCTATATCCCTTTATTTTTGGATCTAAGATTTTCCTATGTTCCCATTTCCTTATCCTTCTCTATTTTTTTGTGCCTTACCTCTCTATTGGTCCATCGACTAGCATTCCATTGGAATATTTCTAATTCTTTTTCCTTCAACGCTTTTGACTTCTTGTTTGTTGAGCTTGGAAAGGAGGGCCCCAATTTGGAGCTTTTATGGGAGAGGAATTGTTACTCTTATTAGGAACATTCCACAATTTTCTACTCCGGTATTCATCTTTCTATTGTCAGCAAGGATTCATTGTTTTTCTCTAGTTCATGCCCTGGTCCCAAATTTTGCACATGTTCTTGCACATTGGTTTCAAGAATTTCCCCTTCTTCAGTCACTAAATTGAGAACCTCAAGTTGTTATTTTTCTCATTTTTTCCTTTACTATATCCTCCCCCTCCCCATGGAGTGTATCACTAAAGGGAATTCGGTACTTTCCCTTTGTTTCCATTCTGATTTGGTTTTTTCGCAGATTGTTCTATTATTTTGTTGGGCCTCTTCTTCTCTTTTGTTGTTTCCATTATTCTCCTTCATTCCCTTGTTTTTTCTGCCCCTCTTTATTTATTTTATAGCTTCTTTCAAAGTGGAGATATTTATGGAAAAATTTGCATTTAAAAGGAATTTTATCGTAGTCAACCTCCTGAATACGGGTCTAGTTATCCAGATTTAAGGTTACTATTGTCAGGATACCCTTATCCAGATCTACCTCAACACATATAATTTTACAACCTTGGATCTACAATGTATTTCCTAAGTGCATTGTTGGTATTTTTCAAAGTAGTATCATTCCAACAGTGTAGGAGAAAATGGGGGAGCTTTACCCAAACATCGACAACAGATGGGACATCACTTTTAGGGTTGAAATATAAGCTCCATGATTCTATATATAAAACTTGCCCCCCCATGAATTAAGGCTTTGATTGAAAGATAACGGCTTGATCACCCTTGTTCTTGAAAAAAAAGGTAAAAACCATTTTCCATAGAAAGTTGAAGTGTCAGAATCCTTGATCATAGGTTTCCAATTTTTTCCAACCCACAAGCTCACATAATGCAGGGAGGTCCAGATCCCCATGAGTTTACATACCAATCCATATTTATCAAGTTGCATGGCTCATTATCTTGAATTTGGAGCAAAAACCTCGACCTTTAGAATTTCGTCCAAATTTTTGACAAAACGAGAAGGCTTCACCTTTTTCTATTGTGACCCATTTGTGACCAATGAGATACAAACAATGATATCCAGATCATGGGGTTGGAGTGGTGGTGGATACTTGCTCGATATATCCATATAGCCATAGGAGAAGCATTGTAATTTTTAACAAAAAAATTAACATACTTTTTATTGACATGTTGCAACTATGGAGATTATAGCATTTCACACACATATAAATGTACAACATATCATGAAACAGTGAGGAAGAAGACACTAATAAAACTATGTATCTTTCTAAAGTGTTACACTTTTATTTGTCACCCTAAGCCTTCATGAGGACCTATTAACGATATTTTATTGAAATCATGTGATGAGCTTGGAAAATTGATCCAAAAACATTAATTTTGGGTTTGAATGTTCATTTCCTAGTGAGAAGGGTGTTTATTCATGTTTTTATTTTACTCAATCCACAACCCACCATCGATTGCCTTAATTAAACCCACAACCACCTCTGTAAAATTTTAGATTCAGAGGGTTTCAAGGAGATGAATGAGGGATGGGTTGTCCATGATGCATTAAGAAATTTGGAACCTATGCATGGCCTATTTTTTCCTTGTTCCTATCATTTCAACCTATCTCTTAGCCTTCTATATATTCCTATAAGAAGAGGCCAAATTGGGACAATTGCACCTATAAGGCATTTGATATCCAAGCTATAGCCTTGTTCATTTGGAGAGAAATCCAAGAGAATTCTATTTCCTTCTTGAGTGAGTGGGGCGTTGGACATCAACACTTGGGAAAGAATAATTTTAGGTGAGGTAGGCCATCCTATCCTTAACTTGTTATAGAATAATGTCTCATTTCTTTCCACCATGTGAGAGAGGCTAAGTTGGAATTCGAGGAGCGCAAAGTCAGAAGTGCAATAAAAAAGAGTCAGGGTGTTATCAGTTGTTGCATTCCTCTTTCTTAAAACAATATAGATCTATGTTCTTTTCCACCTCCAGTGCTAGAGTTATTCACATTTACCTATTTTATGATTATTGGTAGATCTTGTGATCCTTGAGTACTATATTAGATCTGATTATATGCAATCATTCTTTTGTGTCCAATAGACTTGACAAAGGTTTGTTTATTACCTTGTGGGTAGGTGACATGTTGAGGAGGTTACTAAGAGTAGGGATCTTTGGAGCTTCATCACTATAAAATATAAGTCATGCATTCCTCTTTCCATATCTTAGGATAAATTACATGCATGCAATTAGATCTATGGTGAATACATAGTGATCAAGCCCATGGTCTATCACTAACCAATATAAGGTTGGTGAGAGGACTTTCTTCTTCCTAGACAAGTTACTCTAGAATTGAATTGGTAACTCTACTAGAGAAGAACTTAGTTTTCTTCCTTAGTTTTTAAGAGAATCCTTGAACATTATTTATCCTTGAAATATTATGCAGGGTTTTTGTTGTGTGCATTTGATTCTAAGTACATGCTATAAGATATGAGTAGGATCTCCTAAATTTTTCTTCAATTTACCGCACAGTTATGATTGTTCTCTATAACAGACACAAATTACCATGTCTTGGTGATATATATCCCATGAATGTGGCTTGTGGTTGCTTGTTGCACACCAAGAACCCATGTCCAAGTTATGTGGGAGAGATTTTGGAAACATTTCCCCAATTTATTCTGAGATTTAGCTATGTCTTGGCTTGGGGACGCTGCAACTGTAGCTGAACTATGTGTCTTTGGTCATATGCTTCTTATATTTTTTGATTGATCAATTGAATTTAGAGTAAACAACATGCATCAATTATTTTCCTTTTATGGTTTTCATCTATTTTTCCTTGTGAATAACGACCTTGGTAAAATATATTGCATCTCCTAGATGTGATTTTGTATTTAAGTGAAGTTTAAGGAACCTTGCATTACATAGTCGTTGTTTTGAAGCATTGTTCATCATTTGGGTGATATATAATGGTCTTGACTTGTGAATAGTGACTTTGCCAAAGGTATTATCTAATTTTTGTGTGTAGTATATATCTTGTTTCATTTGAATCTCAACTAAAATATAATAAAAATATGCATTGCATAACCTTTGCTTTTGAGCAGTTGATTTGAAACTTGCATTACTATTGGTTTTGTTTGTTGGGATATGAAAATATTTTGGATAATTTAGGTAGTCCCTTTGGAGGCGAGTGATGTTTTATTTTTATAAAATTGGGAAAAAGAAAAATAGTTAGCCCTTCCTTAGACAATGTTCATTGAAATGAAAAGAAGACGTTTGCATTTTCATGTTTTGAGTTTCTTTAGATTGGAAAGAGTCATAAAATACATTAAGTCCATCCCATTACACACCGAGTAAGAAATAACCACTAATAAATTTCTTAATTTAAATCATTTTGACATATTTTTTATTTTATTTTAGAAAAAAAAACATAACATAAGACTTAAAGCCTGTTAATAATTGGGAATGGTGTTTCAACCCCAAGGGTTTCCTACATTGGTTTAAATTTATATGGTACAACTAAAGGGGCTCCATATATAGGGTTAAATGTACATGAAATATGTAAATTTATATGTAATAGGGTCATTTTAATAATGAAGGGACCACATGTGCAATGTGTGGATAGGTATATATAGAGATCATTTATTCATTATGTAGGACATGTGATTTGGATGTATGAATGTATTTGGATATTTAAAATATTTTCTCCTATTATTATCTATATTAGAGTCGCACTCCATGCTCACATTTCTATACATGATGTGTACTTCCAATTTTATGTAGTTGGATCATGAAATTTGTTATTAGAGCATGCAAACCTAGGGTTTTGCTTCTTTAAACAATCTTGAAATAGATTTTATAATTATTATAATTATTATTTTTTTTTGTGGGAGATTTCAGATAGTGAAACTTGTAGAATATTGAGGATAAATCTCAAGGAAAATTTGGTTCAAAGTTTAGATCTTGGTTTGCTATGTTTTCTAATATATTATCTAAGGAAGTTAGGTTCCTAAATTCTCCTAAAATCAATTTCAAATAGGTTAGTTTGACATTTTTGCTATTACTTTTTTTTTAAATGGTTTCTAGGAAGTTTCAGATGGTAAAAGTTCAAAAATAATGAGGATAAATATCTTGAAACCTTTAGGTCTTGGTTCAGTATACTTATGGAGATAAGCTCTAAGGAATTTTGGCTTCCTGATTTCTCGTGAAATTAGTTTCAAATAGGTCAATTTGGAATTTTTGCTATAACCTTTTTTCTAGGATGTTTTAGTTGGTGAAGCTTGGATCATATTAAGGTGATATATTGGGAAATTTTTGATTCAAATTTTAGAGTTTGGCTCGTTATAATTTCAAAGTTTGGTTCCCTATAATTTCAGATATATACTCTTTGGGAGTTATGGTTTGTGAAGGATCTCGAAATTAATTTCAAACATGTTAGCTTGGTATTTTTTCTATAACATATTTTGAAGGAATTTTTAGACCATGAAATATTCAGGGATATTAGGATACATATAGAAGTACCTAAGGTAAGAATTTAAAAATTATATTTGAGTGATTGGAAACATGGCACACTATATAATTTTAATCATAGGAAGAGGCCAAAAATAAACAAGTTTTTGGAAAGATACAATAACTTTCACTTGGCACATCAAATTCTATTCAAACCTATGGAATTGCAAAAAATACATATTGGAGTACTACAAACCAAAATTTCAAACTCATAAGGGACGAAATTGTAGAGATACACCATAATTAAGGTTATCCAGAAGGACAAACTCAAGAATAATGTTTTGAAAGGTATGTTATATTAAAACTACCATAACCATTGATTGAGATGTTTGATTGAGGTGATTCAAAATCCATTCAAAAGAGAAAAGCATAGAAGAATATATGTGAGAAACAATAATAATTAAATATATAATAATTATTAATATATTGAAGTTGTAAAATAAGGGATTGGGTTAGACCTCAATTAAGAAGTAATGGTAATACCTAAATTTAGTGGAGATGAAGATAAAGATGCAAGCAATCCAATAGAATGGTTGAGGATGGTAAAAGGATATGTTAGTTATCCTTTATTGGAAATTAATCATTTATTGGTGAAGCTCATGAGTGTTTGTGGAAATTTGGCATGAATACTAGATGGAACATTATATGGGAAGAATTTGAAAAAATATTCCAATGAATGGATAAAGGATACAAAAATGGAGACATTGTATAAAATTTGAGATGAATTAAAAGAAGCTAAAGAAGAGATCAAGAAGAAAGGTGATGAACTGTCTAAGATCCAAAACCTTAATGAAGCACTCATTAAGGAGATTGAACAATTAAAACAAGGAAAGAGAAACAAGGGGAATTGGAAGAAGGATTATTCAAGGAAAGAATTGAGAAAGAAAGATGAAGAAATACATAGATTATGAAACTATTATAAAAATACTAGACGATATTAAGAGATTAAATTAAGAAAATAAACATTATCAGAGTCAAGAAGAGACAAGGATCATAAATGAAGAGACTACCAAAAGACTTGAATAGGAAATTTGTAAGAAGATTGAAGAAGCCCTAGACATGGATGTATTAAAATCAGAAATGCATTCTAGAATTGTGTAACATACCTAGTTCCCTCAATGACTTACAGAGGTTACGGGAGACCCAAAATTTTCTTTTTCTTTTTACTAGCATGACAATAAGCTATGATACCACTTTGTCACATACCCCTATTAAATTTATTCTAAACACAATTGAAACAACTTGATTTTCATCTCTCATAAAATTTTTCAAACATTTTGTATGCCATAAAATCAGAAACATCACTCTTATTCCACTTATAACATAATAACTGAAACACACCACTCAATCATGCAATTTTTTATTTGAATCTTTGAGGTATTTTATCAAATAGTTTGTATGAAGTAATAGAACTCCTTAAACACATTTATTTAAATTATTTGGATGCAAATAGACATATATCAACTACATCAATACTATCATACAACCATACTATCCCCATCCAACAAAGAAAAATTTCATTGGGGCATTTCATCAAACTATTTGTATACAATGAATCATTAAAGCATTCAAGCATTTCTTCAAAAATTTGTGTGCAAATTAATATAGCAAATTATTTGTATGCAAATATGAATATCTCAACTACAATAATACTATCATACAACAATACTATGGCCATCCAAAAAAAAAAAAAAAAAAACATTTTCATTGGGGTATTTTATTAGACAGTTTGTATGCAATGAATCATTAAACCATTTAAGCATTTCTTCAAACAGTATGCAAACTGATATAGCAAATTATTTTCATGCAAATATGCATATATCAACAACAACAATATTATCCCCATCCACAAAACAACATTTTCATTGGGGAATTTTTTCACACCCCATAATTTTCGTATCTAATCCATATTTTTCCTTGTGATTATTCACATTTTTTATTTATCTAATTTCTATCAATATTACTATACCTTTGCACAATTATTAGGCTAATTATATTAAATTGAAGCATGATGAGCTAATTTGTTATTATTTGATGAATTTAATTTTTTTTAATGATTTAAGAGAATTAATATGGGATTGTCACAAATGATGGTCAATGTGATGATTTATTCCTGTGACACGTGAAGAGTTCCCATTCATCTAGCTCAATTCATGTCCATATAACACTATTCCCGCACCCTTGAGGGTTTCCACACAAAGAAAATATTGTGCATGTTGTCTTCAAAAATTTGCACATATTTGGCAGGTCAAGGTTCTCGGGAAAACATATGTAGTTTTAAACAAAAAATTGGTCAACCAACTTCTACATGAAATACATTTATGCATGCACTATTCTGCGTACATTAAAGATCAATCAATTTGGGGTTTTGATATATAGACGCACTTTAGGGGAAAACCAAAGAAGGTTTTTGTTCAAAATAATGTTTTAACACCTCCACATGAGTTGGAATGCACCCAGGTCACACATGTGGGTTTCTAGAAGCAAAATCAACAAATATTCTTAAAATTCGCACAATTTTCAAACTACCAAACTTCACTTCGATTTTTGTGCAGATGGAGGTGAATATAAAAATTATGGATTAATGTGTTTTTTATCATTATAGTAAATTGACTAAAACACAAACCATTTTCAAAAATTTGTAATGGTTAGAGATATACACAGGGATCTTTGAGGTAGTTTTATAATTTTTTTTTTTTTTCCAGAATTCCAAAATATGCCTAGATTTGAAAAAAAATGGAAATTACGTATCATATTTGTGTCTCCTTGATTACATATCGGTTGTAATAGACCTCCTTTGAATGTGAATTTTTTACGATCCTCTCTCATTCAGTTTGCGCTTGGTTTGGCTTGTTCAAAGGCTGTCATGTAATTGTAATAAAATCCAAATCATGTCTCTGTAAGAGGAGGACAAAAATACATTCTTTTTACTCTTATGTTGTTGGAGTAAATTATAGGGGGCTCCCCCCCCTTCCCTATGATCAGTTGGAGCTGTATTTCTAAGCTCAAATGTATAAGGACTGAGATTTACTTTAACAACAAGCGTCGATGCCATACTTCGTTTTCATTTTTGTTACATTTTGTTAATGCTTCTCTTTGATCTGTAATTTAATATTTATTTAAAGAGGGTGCAAGTGGGTTGGTTTGGGGCCAAATATTATAGCTTGTCACACCTCTATTAGTTAGTGTTGTGTGGATTTTAAATTCATATTAAGATATCACGATGTGTGTTTTACAGTTGAATATTATATTCGTTTGAGACTTTGCACAATTTTGTTCCTTATTCTCTTTTTTCCATTAGAATATATAGATTTCATTTTGATTCAAGATTGCATTAAGTTTGTCATACATTTGCATAATCTATTTTCTTAAATAAAATCTGAAGTGGATTTTGGTCTTTTACATTTTCTGATACAAGGCTTGCATTGTTTAAGTTCTGAGTGGTTTTGAATTCAAGGTTCTAGAATTATTTAGTATTGTTCCTTTGAATCTCTTGTTGAAGTATTAATAATATAAGTAGAAAAAACATAGTCTGGTCACAAGTTGAAAGCATAATAATATTGAAGGTTACCCCTTAGTGGTTGATCATTTCCTTCTCAAGGAAATTTGTGTCGATTTGAATATTTGAAGGGAACTTAATTTGGTCATAAGACTGAGAATAAAAATAAACCTTGGAAACCTTCTATCTTAAACACTTGAAGAACTAGTTTAATATTATTGTAGTGCAAGAACATAATATTTATAAACCTCTTTGAATAAATGTTTGGCCATTGATATTAATTTTGATTTAAAAACAAAGCCAAGTCACGAGTAAATTTTTTTGAGACTGTACTCAGAGTTGATTATGATTTTTTTAAATTCCTTATTTAGAATAGAAACCGAGTATGGTTGTGAATAATTAAAGCATAATGGACTCTTGTGAGTTGGTGTGAAAAGTTTGACTCACTATCATTAATTTTCCCAAACTCAACAAAGTGAATATTTTTGTGTTGTGCATACCTCATGATTCATTTAACACATCTGGCTCATATGTTTTGAATGCATACCGCGTGAAAATAAATAAGTGAGGAATTCATTAGCACATAGAGTGAGAATTTGCATTAGTACATGAATCTGAGAGTGGAATTGATATAGTGTAGTGTTGGGGCCCTTGTTTTTAAGAAACCTTGTTTTGAATGGTCGGAATCGGGAATAATGGCCAGATTTTGGGGTTGCGGAAAATGGACACATGGCAGCCGCAACCAAGTCGCAACCACACCAAACGGCGGAGCTACCGAAGTTGCGAAGGAATAGGCACATAGCGGAAGAGACTAGATGCACAGGTACATATAAGAAGAAGATACACCAGAAGAACGCAAGTGGAACACACAGATAAGCAGAGAAAAGATAGAAGCAGCTGCAGAAGGACATACAGAGAACTAACAGTTGCGACAGCGGGTGAATAAATAGCAGTCACCCGAATTGAAAGGAGGATGATGATTGCGCAGTAGGAGAAAGGAGAGAGTGACTGACGAAGAGCAAGCACAGGCTGCAACAGGAGCCCAGATTCTGGATGGGGTCTCTGTAGTTCTTAGGGTTTAGTGATGTACATCTCTGTTCCGCGAAGCGTATGCATCAGACTTGTAAGCCAGTGCTAAGCTATGTAACTGTGAATTTGGCCAAGAGTTTAATACAATTGAAGGTTGCTGTCTATTGGGGCGATTCACATGCATGTGTATTAATCGTGATGTTTCAAAATTTTAATTGCTTACTACCTGCATGCTTTATGGATGATGTTGCATGTATGATTCTATTTATGTGATCTAAATGCTGATAAGAATGAGTTGCAGATCCTTCCCTCGCCGTTGGTCTATTCCCCTCCCGCATGTAGTCGCGGCATGCCTCGGGTGAGACTCTCTGCTCTCCGGAGTAGGGTGATAATGCCGGCGTAACCTAGACTACAGCGGATCCCTTTGTTGGCCACAACTCCCGAACCTGGGTCTTGCCCGCGAGACCTGAACGACCGCCAACAATGGTTCCGTTGCCGGGACCTGCATGATAGGAGGGGACTTAGACCATGGTATCGCGGATCTTCGAAGGGGAGATACGGCGATGGTGGGATAATCACGTGGACCACTTTACCGCTCAGCAAGCGGGCGTGGCTAAGAAACGAGAGGCAGCGATCATGGAGCTCATCCTTTTCTCAGATTCAGCCGGTGATACGTATGAAATTTTCTGGGGAAGGTTCCCTACCGACCTTTACAATTGGTTGCAGAGATTACGAGCGACGGTGCCTCAAGAGGGCTTGCGGAAGATAAACCGCAGGTGGGCGCATGGAGATCTGGTGGCGCTGCATCGGTTGAACACCGAGCTAACCCACACGGTGGATTTTTAGGTAAAGACCACGTTGGAAGGATACACTGTGGAGTTTGCTGCTAAGTGCTATCAATCTTTCTCTAAGGCCGAGGCTGTTTTCCACTCAGGGCTAAGAGGGAAGCTGCTTAAGGAGATTCCGCTGTGGATTAAAGCTCTGATGGTGGATGAAGGGTTGATTAAGTTCCACAAAACGAGTATGGAAGCATAAACCACCCGTGCTAGGGGAAGGGTTGAGGGGACCGATGCCATGTAGAAGGTGACATGGGGAGTGGGGATGGAGGCTGAGGCCGCAAGGATGTTGAGGGAGCGACGTGCGCATCGGCGGGCACAGATTGTTGATAGGTGGCGAAGAAGGGTGATGCGAGATTTGAAGAGACAGGAGATCGAGAGGAAAAATCAGAAGGAGGCGCCTTAGAGGATAAGGATTATGGACGCGGGTACCCAGGGATGAGAAAGGACCGCTGCGGAAGTACGATGGGTGCATGGGAGCCCCGTCGAGCGAGCAAGGGAACCGGTGACTGACGAAGATGGTGAAGGTATGCAGCCCGAGGAAAGTTCTGATGCTGAGTGGTACGTGGTAATGCAGTAGCTGTTTCAAGAACGGACGGCACTCAGCCTTCCAGGCTGCCATACTCCCCCCAATCTACATGGCCAGGATCCCTGCCTTCCCCTGGTACTTTATCAACCTTTGAGTAATATTTTTGTTAAATTTCAAGCATTGAGTCGATTGCACAGTAGTTCAGTGTCGTCAGCGACACCCGTTAGTAGCAGCAGCGCTAGTAGCATTGCATTCCCGAGGGGAACAGTCGCGCAACCAGGACCCGGAGGATTTATCCTGGTCAACCCACCGCAAGTAACCATGGCTGGGTCTTTCACCCGGTATCTCGAGTTCTCGGGCTGGGGTAATGATGATGTAGAGAAACACTGGTATCTGTGCGAAGCCATTTGGAGGGCTCGGTAGACGCCGGACGCAGGTAAACTAATAGAATTCCAAACCACGCTTAGAGAGAGGGCTCTGCGATGGTTTATCAAGTGGTCTGAGGCCCACCCGAATCCCGTCATTGCGGACGTAAAGCGGGATTTTGTCAGGGAATTTAAGCTTCCCCAGACGGACCAATAGGGCCTGTCCGAACTATGGGAAATTAAACAGAAGGAACGAGAAACCGCATGGGAGCTAATGCGGCGATTCAAGGACGCGATTGGGAAACTCAGTTACCTGATCGATCCGAACCATCAAAGGGATTGGTTCATCAAGGCTTTTCTTCCCTTAACGCGAACCCCCCTCACTCAGCAAAAGATTGACAATCTACAGGATGCCTTGGAGCATGTCATGAAGATCGAGGCCATGGCGGGCTACCCTCCTTGGTTGGATTGCAACATCAGATAGCCAGTTTGACTGAAAAGCTCAAGGAGATACAGCCAGGCAGACCAGCCAGGCCAAACGTTTGGTGCACTCACTGCCTGGTCGAAGGCCACGTCGCAACTGAGTGTCCTCGGTTGCATGGTGCGGGGGTGGGACCCTCAGTCGTGGCAATTCAAGGAGGGCCACCCACGGGGGGTGGTGCGGCGCTGAGTCCACAGGGGGTATACCAGCCACAACATCCCTATGCGGGGTTCCCCTCCCAACTCAACCCAGCTGCCACGGAGTACTGCGAAATTTGCCGGACTGTGGGACATCCACCTCGGATGTGCCCGATTCTACAGAAGTATTCCAATGTACCAAACAACGTATATTGTGAGTTTTGCGCTTCCATGACTCACAATACTGAGCAATGCCGAGCTCTCGACACACTCGTGGACCGGCTGGACCGACCCTCCTACAGGGTGAATGAAGCCCCTAGAGGAAGAGGGGGCGGGGCGCGCGAAGGCCGCACTGGGGGCCGCGGGCCGGTGAAATGCTATAACTGTGACCAGGAGGGCCATGTGGCTCGCGAATGCCCCCTCCCTTGCTGTCTGTGGTGTTCGCAGTGCCGCGTAAACACCCATGCGACAGAGGACTGTTCGAAGCTCATCAAAAAATGGGAATAACGTGCACGACAGAGGGGCACGAATTTGGTAAACGCCGAGCCGCGCGTAGCTGCGACTCTAGCCATGCAGAACGTTGCTATCGTGACAAGAGGTGGTAAGAAAACGGGGGAGGATGCTCGCGGAAAGGAGTCGGCACAGGTTGTTAGGCCAGCATCCCCGCAGCGGGTAATCAGACCCGAGGCACAGAAGAAGTATTTTTAGGAGGCGGTTGAGGCATTTGCTCAGTTGCACGACTCGGGAGGCCTGGAAGCATCTCTGCCGATAGACCCTGGACCACAGCAAGCCCAAGGAACCCAGATAGGCGAATGGCTCCAGCTATTCCTTAGGATTGTTGACAATACAGCTTTGCGGCAGCAGCTCAAAGATGCTCTGGAAGGGGCACTGCAGGGGACGACAGGATTGGGGGAACCGGTGGATATGGCCCCCCAGTCGGTGCAACGCATCAGGCGGAATAAGCGACGGACTGGTAAAGAGTTCTGGATTGATACGCAGGTTGGGGGATTCCAAATCAGCGACACCATGCTTGATTTTGGATCTGACGTTAACATCTTGCCGCGCAAGACATGGGAGGCTCTCGGAAAGCCACGGCTAGCCTACTCGCCCATCCAACTCAGGATGGCGAACCAGTACTGCATTCTGCCGATTGGCCGACTCGAAGGAGTTGAGGTTGACATTGCAGGGGTCAAGACATACACTAATTTTGAGGTTATTGATATTATGGGAGACAAGGATCCGTACCCCGCCTTGTTGGGGATCGATTGGGCTTTCGAGAATTATGCTATCATCGACCTCAAAAAGGAGTTGATGATCTTCAAAGATGGGGAGGTCCGGGTCACTCAGCCTCTCGACCCCTATCAAGGGCTGAGGTATACCGAGACGGTGGATAACCGGGAGGATGCTCAGATGATGGACCACCTTTATCAGATGACTGCAGGGAAACGGGAAGACTACATTAACCCGACTGCGACTAGTTTTGTCAGTTGGCGGAGTGTCCAGAGCTCGGAGCTGGGATCCGAACTCGCTTGGGAAGACTGGCAGCAGGGGGGATACGAGACTAGCACACGGAGATGTGCTCATATTGGCCGCGTCAATTGGATTGGTGCGGAGTTCAGAGGCTACCCGACCCCTTCGAACATGCAAGCTGTCAATACCTTTATTATTAAGGTTGAGGACATGGTGTCGGAAGGGAGCAGAATACCCCTTCTGGACGTCGCACTACAGTCTATAGCAGCCCGGTGGTGGAAAAATCACCGCAACACCTTGTCGCGGTGGAGTAGTGTGGCGGACAAGTTACGAGCGCGGTTTAAAGAAGATGAAGGCCCTCGAAGTAGGTGGCGGTATTCGGGAAATTCCAGTCCGCAGGACCATTTGCGGACCTATGAGGAGTAGTGGCGGAGTATAGGATACCCAGAGGAGCTGTGGGTTCATCGGTTTTTCCACACTTTAGATACCATCCCCCATGCATGGTATTTGGAAGAAGAATGCAAATGAGGGACTAGCTCTTGGATGGAGGTCGCGTGCAAGTTTGCGCAGTGCTTCTCTTTTGCGGGAGACACCGAGCTGGAATCTCAGGCATTGCACGCTATCAGGGCGGTACTGTTTTTCTGCGATCCGCAGATCGACGGCTGCATGCTGCCCGTCCTGCCTGAGGACGTGCGAGAGTTGGTGTGCCAAAGGATTGACGGTGATCCCGAGGATGATGGGCTGGAGGACCTGAGGCACCTGTATTTCGAAGAGAAGGAAGGCGAGTGGAACATTAACGAAGAACCGGCCACGGAAGGGGTCCACTTACGGCCACTAAAGACAAAGAAGCTCAACATTGGTACGGCAGAGACGCCTAATTTGGCTATGGTGGGCGATTACTGGGACGAGGAGACGACCAAGGAGATTTTCAGCCTCCTCCAGGAATACGAGGACTTGTTCCCTTCATCGGTAGCCGACCTAAAGGGCATCAAAGGCGACCTTGGCGAAATGCGCATCGTGCTGAAACCGGGGGCCAGGCCGGTGAAGCACCGACCTTAGTAGTTGAACCCGCGGGTTAAGGAGAAGGTTAAGGCGGAAATCGATAAGATGCTAGCCGCGGGTCTCATCTTTCCCATGGAGGAAGCAGAGTGGGTGAGCCCCATCGTCATCCAGAATAAGAAGGACAAGGCGGAGATACGTGTTTGTGTCGATTATCGCAGTCTGAACAATGCCTGCATTCATGGTCCGTTTCCCACCCCTTTTAGTGACGAAGTGTTGGACCACATTGCGGGGAATGAAGCATACTCTTTCACTGATGGCTTTTCGGGCTACCATCAGGTGCGTATTGCGGAAGAGGATAAGTCAAAGACAACCTTCACTACCGAATGGGGGTCGTTCGCGTACCATTTCATGCCGTTCGGATTAAAGAATGCCCCGGCCGTGTTTTCCCGGATTGTCATCGCTGCCTTCCGGGAGTACATTCACAAGTTCCTGGAAGTCTACATGGACGACTGGACTATCTACAGTTTATTAAAGAAGCACGCTACCTTGTTGCGGGTCATGTTTGATCAGTGTCGACAGCTGCAGATTTCCTTGAATTTAAAGAAATGTATTTTTACCGTTCCATTCGGCACGTTGTTGGGACATGTGGTATGCAAGCAGGGGGTCTGCGTCGACCCCGCCAAGGTTGTGGTGATCGTACACATGGAAGCCCCTGAGACGGTGAAACAGTTGCGAGCATTACTTGGGCACACGGGATACTACATGAGATTTATCTGCAACTATGCCAAGATCACTACTCCGTTGGAACAACTTCTGCGGAAGTCCACAGTCTTTCAATGGACGGAGGAGTGTCAGATAGCCCTGGACGCCTTGAAGGAGAAGCTGGCGTCAGCGCCCATTCTAGTACATCCAGACTGGGATAAGCAATTCCATGTGCATATCGACGCTTCCAGTATTGCACTGGGGGCTGTCTTGGCACAACCCGGCGAGACAACAGTCGACCACCCGGTCTACTTCGCCAGCCGCAAGCTGTCAAATGCGGAAAAGAATTATACCACGACTGAGCGGGAGGCACTGGCGATGGTCTACTCTCTTCAGAAGTTCCGCCACTATCTTCTGGGGGGCAAGTTCAAGTTCTTCACAGACCACTCTGCCCTGAAGTACCTGGTCAATAAGCCCGTTTTGGAGGGTCGGATTTGTCGTTGGCTTCTGCTATTCCAAGAATTCACGTTCGAGGTAATCGTCAAGCTCGGGAGGTTGAATGTCGGGCCCGATCACCTATCCAGGCTGGAGACGGGGGAGAACGACGGCTCTCTCGATGATCAGCTACCCGATGCTAACCTTTTCCGGGTCGAAGCTATACCAGATTACTTGGCTGATATTGCCGCCTATCTGACCACGTGGCAATGCCCTCAGGATTACACCCCGCTTCAGAAACGACATTTGGTCGTCCGTACCGCCGACTACCAGTTGATCGCGGGGCAGCTCTATAAACTGGGCCTTAATGAGGTTTTACGCCGATGCGTCCTTGACCACGAACGGGAAGCCGTAATGTGGGAATGTCACAGCGGTGTTGCGGGAGGGCATGTAGGTGCGAAACCTACCACACGAAAGGTGCTCCAAGCTGGCCTGTGGTGGCCGACAGTACATGCTGATTGTAAGGCCTATGTGAGGCACTGCGATGTCTGTAAACGGACTGGAAGGCCCTCACACCGGGACAAGCTCCCGTTACACCCAGTGCAGGTGTTGCGGCCTTTCGAGAAGTGGGCTGTGGATTTTGTGGGCCCCATAGCCCCGGTCGCCAGGAACTCCAAGGCCCGGTACATCATTACCGCCACGGACTACCTCACCCGGTGGGCTGAGGCAGCGGCGGTACGCGACTGCACAGTAGATACCACCACCTGGTTCATTTTTGAGCACATCATTTGCCGGTTTGGCTACCCGCGAAGTTTAACCAGTGACCAGGGTACGCACTTCATTAATGATACTATCAAAACACTGCTGGACACCTTCATGGTTCAGCATCACAAGAGTAGCCCGTACCACCTGCAGGCTAATGGTACGGTGGAAGCCTTCAATAAGATTATAGAGAAAGGCTTGACGAAGATTTTCAATGCCCAGCGTGATGATTGGGATGAGCACCTATCAGCGGCCTTATGGGCCTATCGGACTACGGTGAAGCGCTTGACCAATCAAACGCCCTTCCAGCTTGTGTACGGCCGGGAGGCTGTGATCCCCGCCGAGTTTACTGTACCAAGCCTGTTAATCACCACTTCTCTAAAGTTCTCGGAAGATGCCTCCCTTTAGGAGCGCCTCCATGAATTGCAGGAATTGGATGAGGCCCGCTTCCTGGCTGAATTCCACCAAAAGATCCAGAAGGACCGGCAGAAAGCATGGCACGACCGCCACATTAAGAACAAAACCTTCCAGGTTGGCGGAAAAGTTCTTTTATACGACAGCAGGTTCCAGAAGTTCCCAGGCAAGCTCCAGATGCACTGGTTGGGACCCTACTTTGTTGTCGAAATTCGCGACTCCGGAGCCGTTCGGTTGGCACAGCTGGACGATACGGTTCTCCCCGGCTGGGTGAATGGCGCACGCCTGAAACCCTACCAGGAGTAAGTACCTTTCATTTCTCATCAATAACTCTCGCACCCGAGAGCACCCGTAGAATAGCATAGTTGAATAACTCTCCCGCAACCGGGATGAGCATAGGAGGTCTTTCTGTTCGTAGGTAGTGTGTCAATAACCGCTCAGTTGCGGGGTAAGAACCGCAACCGACTGTGGTCGGGGCGGCGCCTGTCCCGCGTGTCATCCCTGTAGGATCTGTACTCGCCTCCCTGTCAGTCCAGCTCAGTCCACCCACGTACTTGTGTCAGTCCGTAGGATCGCCTAGATCTGCGTCATTAATTACCATAATTGGCAGTAACTGCGCCGTCATCATTTGGCCATCACCCGCAGTAACCTCAGCCGTCGTGTCCGCCCACTTCCCCATGCCACCGTCAACAACTGTCACAGCACTCATTGGCATGCGATTGATCGCACGATTATCGCAGAACGAATGCCAGCGGGAATTAACTTGTTAGGGGGTCTCATCAACTCCACTCGTGCCAAGTGCTGACATAACTTGCATGCACACCAAAAGCACGAGAATGCCGGACCCGTTCGAATTAGAAATTGCCGCTGCACCAGAGCCGCTAAGTTCTCAGAACGCATTGCATCAGGAAAGATGCTCACGACAGATTCTACAGGTCTACCAACGCAGGGCCAAAATGCCGAAGGCCATCCCAACAGTTATTGAACCAGAGCTTGATCCTCGCATTCACAAACCGAGTCCCTTGTGGGCAAGTATGATAGTGCAGCCCTGATTGATGCCAACCTCTCAAATGCTGCCAAGTTTCCGTCCCTCCAGCGACAGGCATACATGGAGCACTATTCTACTACAGCCAGCAATCCCGCCAGCTGCCTGCGACCAGAATTCAGCGGCCTTCAGACCTCGTCCTTGATGAATTTGAGGAAGCTACCGGTCTTTGGCACCACAGGACCAGTTCTATAGTGTACCCGTTTCCTCCTCAGCCGAATCCAGAATGGGTCTCTGTGGCTGACCCAGGAAATTCCTATTCACGCTGAAGATATTCATCGCCTCACAGGGTTGTCGTAGACAGGTGCCGACGTCTCAATGGCCTGCCAGACCTCCTCCAAACGCGCACGAAAGTCGGGCGATGCGGACCTGTATTCCAAATATGGCACTCGCAGGGGGGGGAAAGGAGCCAAGATTGAGCTCATTAACAAGCCCGAGATTCGCTTCGCCTGTTACCTCATTGCCAGCAAGACAATGAGGCATTACACGAAAGAGCTGTTCGCTGTGTGCGAGGAGAATTATAAGCGCGCAACTACCTTCATTTATGGCTACTTGATTATTGCTTTTGCCATGTGGAAATGGCACACTCCACACATCCAGTTCCCAGTAGAGATCCCCAAGGGCCAGCCCCTCGTGATGAAATTCACTCCCTGGCAGGTGTCTAATGACCCCAGTACCAAGCTGGTGAATGTAGATGTGTTTCGGTCGTGGTACCGACTAATGACGGATGTAGTGGCATGCCAGCAACAGGTGCCCTGGAACCTGTTGGATGAATATAGCGCGCAGGTGTGGTTCGGGGTAAGCCATAAGCACACTTACCTCCGACCCACTTGCGTTCCAGCGGAAACCTTCCACATGATTCCACTGAAATTTCAGTTGGACGATGCCACTTTCCATCGAGAAGTCTGCTCATGGCCGGGAGTCACAAAGCACACGCGGGATGGGCTCCCCCGGTACAATTTTGACAGGATGGCACCGGTGCAACAGCCGGCCGAGACGGCAGAGGTAGCGCCCTCATAAGAGATTCCTGAACCGCTCATCCCCATCGTTCGCCACTTCAACACCCAGGTACATAATCTCAATGTGGTGACTCAGGTTATTTCTAGCGGTGCTGCTCCATTTCCTTTATTTTCTGAATTTCAGATCACTCGCTCCCCTTCACAACACCGTACCACTCCACTCACCTCCCCCATTCCCACCACCTTGTTCACTTCGGCTGATCCACTCACGACCCCGATGGGCGAGACGAGCGGGCCCAGAGATCTGCCCGAGGCCCCTCCACCTAAGAGGGCCCACACAACTAAGGCAAATCCGGTGGTGGACCTCACTGTTGACGATCCACCACCGCCCCCAAGCACCGGGGTATTGATTACCGAGGAGCCCCTTATCAACCCGTCTGAGTTCATCAACATCCGACTTCCACATTCCTGCACCTCACCATTCACTGTCCCGATTACCATCTTTCCGCCTACTACTCCATCTGGGCCCTCCACTTCATCGGCTACTGTATCCGACCCCCTTGTCCGGGAACTTCGGGGTGGGGACCACGGGGCTGAGGTCGACTCTTGTACTGCCACAGTCGACCCAGTGGAAGAACCCCACCCTCCCCTTACTGATACATGCATGCAGCAGACACCCATTGTGTCCATTTCTGCTGAAGCTCAACCAGGGGCCACCCTCCCTCCACAGTCGGCCCACATTGATCAGCACGCACTGCCGGATTTCAATATGGTTGATTCTGGCCATCCAGAGGCCGCGCCCTTATCTCCTCCTGAGCATGGAAATGGATTAGTTGCCGGTGGGCAACCATTTCCGGAGCAAATGCCGGTGCCGAGAAAATCTGGGACCGCCACCTTCCAGCCCGGCACTCCAGCTCAGCTGTACCTACTGATTCAACGGGCGGCCCAGCAGGCTGACAGATTACATTTGGGTCTCCAGCAGCACTGTGCCGAGCAACAACGCCAAATTTCCACGCTTACTGAATAGCGCGAAGAACTCCAAACAACACGGGAGTAGATAGAGGTAATGATCACCAACGTCACTCGGATGTTCTCCGACTTCTGGCCGTCCCTACAGCCTCACTACCCCCTGCTGCCTCCCGAAATTGCTGTGGCCAGTCTCTCTGAGTAAGAAATCCACCTCCGCATTTCCGTTCAGGAGTTATATCGGGAGAATCACGAGCTTCGTGCGGCATTAGCAACCCGTCCGGTGCAGCCCAAGCCTGCAGTCGACTATTTAGCCCAGGTGGCCGCTAAGCAGGGCCATGCCATTCAGATGCAAACCGCACTTCAGTCCACGGCACGCGCGGCTCAGGACCTCCTGAAGGGCCTTCATGAATGCTCCCTGGCACTCACCGTCAAGACCCAGCCGCTTTCAGCCCAAATCCAGTAGGTTTCAAGGGAGATTCAGGAGGCTACGAACCCTGTAAGTCTGGATCAATTGTACGACCAGGCTGATGAGATTGAAGCACAGATCCAACATACAGAAGCTAGTTCAGCGGAGGCCAAACGCGTCATTCGGGAGCTCCGGCCGCCGCTTCAATCTAGCGCCCAGTCTATACAACAACTTGTAGCGGTAGCAGAGACCCAGATCAGCACCATGTTCGGTGCCGTCCCTGCGCCTGTCGAGGAGGATGCTGCCACCAAGCTCGCCGAGGAAACAAACTCGCTCATCCAGGGCTGGCAGCAAGCTGTGTTAGATTTTAATGAGCTTCACGCTACAGCGTTCCGCAGGGTTCCGGAGTTGGGGCCCTTGTTTGAACAACCGCCAGAAGATGCACAGCAAGGACAGGAGCAGGCTGAAGGTGCATAGGAGGAACGAGCGCAAGATGAGAGCACGCAGGGTGAACATGACACAGAGGCAAGCGGGGCAATGGAGGTGGAAACTGTGATCTGTGATTGACTCGGGGACGAGTCAAGGAACTGTGGTCAGGGCCTGTTGGGGCCCTTGTTTTTAAGAAACCTTGTTTTGAACGGTCGGAATCAGGAATAACGGCCAGATTTTGGGGTTGCGGAAAATGGACACATGGTAGCCGCAACCAAGTCGCAACCACACCAAACGGCGGAGCTACCGAAGTTGCGAAGGAACAGGCACATAGCGGAAGAGACTAGATGCACAGGTACAGATAAGAAGAAGATACACCAGAAGAACGCAAGCGAAACACATAGATAAGCAGAGAAAAGCTAGAAGCAGCTGCAGAAGGACATACAAAGAACTAATAGTTGCGATAGCGGGTGAATAAATAGCAGTCACCTGGATGGAAAGGAGGATGATGATTGCGCAGCAGGAGAAAGGAGAGAGCGACTGACGAAGAGCAAGCGCAGGCTGCAACAGGAGCCCAGATTTTGGATGAGGTATCTGTAGTTCTTAGGGTTTAGTGATGTACATCTCTGTTCCACGAAGCATATGCATCAGACTTGTAAGCCAGTGCTAAGCTATGTAACTGTGAATTTGGCCAAGAGTTTAATACAATTGAAGGTTGCTGTCTATTGGGGTGATTCACATGCATGTGTATTAATCGTGATGTTTCAAAATTTTAATTGCTTACTACCTGCATGCTTTATGGATGATGTTGCATGTATGATTCTATTTATGTGATCTAAATGCTGATAAGAATGAGTTGCGGATCCTTCCCTCGCCGTTGGTCTATTCCCCTCCCGCATGTAGTCGCGGCATGCCTCGGGTGAGACTCTCTGCTCTCCGGAGTAGGGTGATAATGCCGGCGTAATCCTAGACTACAGTGGATCCCTTTGTTGGCCACAACTCCCGAACCTGGGTCTTGCCCGCGAGACCTGAATGACCGCCAACATGT
>JAXQQM020065325.1:0-63605 GCA_034641835.2 Pinus albicaulis | reverse complement strand
ATATATAAACGTTCATTACACTTATTACACTTAGAGGGGCAATCCAATATGGTAGAGATGTTGTAATGTCTAAGGAGCTCTCCAAACCAGTATGATAGAGATGTTGTAATGTATTTTCCTATCATGTTTAACATTTTAACTAGGTAAAATTACATAAATATAAAAATAAAATAAATTTTCTCAGTGCAACTTTTGTTATTCATAATGTTTAAAAAGAGTGTTTCTGAATCAATCCCATAGATAATTTTTTGGTCAACATGTTTTAAACCACCCACTATGATTCAGTACTAAGATGGAGAATCTAATCTAAACTAGCAATTAAATATTATATAAATGTAAAGATGAAAAAAATATTAAATTTTAACATTAAAAATGTATTAATTAATAATATCCTAAAAAATTAATCAATTGAAATAAAATGAAATATAAATAAAAATAAAAAAAACAAATATAATAAAATAAAAAATTAGATTTAAAATAAAAGCTAAAATTAAATAAAAATATATATCTATGTATTATAAAGTAACAAAACAAATCCAATTATATTATTACATTTACTTTTATTTACCAATAATAAATATATTTTTGTATATATGTGTATTTTTAAGTGAATAAATATATAAATAGAAATAAAATTAAAGAAAAACCAAAATAGATATTTATTTATGTATAGTTATAAATTAATAAATATATACTAATAAATAATGAGAAAAAAACCAAATAAAATTAATTATATTAATATAGTTGATGATGATGATGGTTAACGTCCACTGAGACCAATTTTGGTCTATCGAACCTAAAGAAAAGAGTTATTTAATTTGATTTAAGATTTTATTCCTATGCTCAAAAAGCTTGGAGAGAAGCCTCCCGAGCTCACTATAATTTTGACATCTTAAAAGGCTAGGAAGGTCAATATTGCAACAAATATTATGAAATTGAGCTCTAATGTGGTTGTACGTGGGGCACTCTAAGAGGAAGTGATTTTCATCCTGGACGTTCATATTCTCATAGAGATGGCAGATCCTTTCCATCCATGGTGTTTTAGGAGCTGTCCAACAACCTGTTTCACTATGGAGCTAATGAGAGTTCGTTCTAGTCTTGGCTATATTAGTTTTCTTCTTTGAGCTAAAAATAGAGAGATACTTTTGATCTTCCAAGGTGGGGTTGATGACCTCCTTATAATACCTTAATTTTCTTTTAGCTGCTAGATCTTTCTCAAACCACATTTTTTCTTTGAACTTAGATTAACAATTTTTGTAATGTTATTGATGTTTTGCAATGCAACATTCTTGTCGATCTCCCAATGGTTTAACCAAGCCCTGGTGTCTTTATACCAACCTCGTTTAAGCCTTAGGCGGTTTTGGCTGGAATTTAAAGCTAGCTTAGGAAGTTTATGGTCCCCTATGCTATTGAGCTTGTGCTTATACAACAGAAGCCTAGTCATAGCTGCTTGTGCTTGTACAACAGAAGCCTAGTCATAGCTAGGCTCTTGATAGGGGAAAGACCCACTTCTATAAGGAGAATAGGATAAGGTGTATTGCTTTTAATTTTAAAGGTGCTTGTACAACAGAAGCCTAGTCATAGCTAGGCTCTTGATAGGGGAAAGACCCACTTCTATAAGGAGAATAGGATAAGGTGTATTGCTTTTAATTTTAAAGTTATACGTTTTAAAATGCTTCTGGATTTGCTCAACCTTTGCTCAACCTTTCTCCAGGATTCTCTAGAGATGTTGCAACCTCAAACCTCACATCCATATAAGATAACAGGAGTGACTAAAATTATACTTATATATATATATATATATATATATATATATATATATATTTGTAAGCTTGGTAGTTCTTTTCATTTTTCACTTTTTTCTCTTTTTTCTTTTTTTTTTACTCAATTTTCATCAATATGTCCAGATACATCACCCCAATCGGGGAAGGGAATTGAACCTGTGATGAGTGCTATAACAGCCCGCCTCATCACCGTTTTAATATATGTGAGAGAATAAACATAAATATACATTTCTAAAGAAATAAAGGTAAATAATAATAATAAAAATTAAAATAGATAAATTTCAATAAAATAAAATAAAAATTATAAACAAATAAAAAAAAATGAAAGAAATCCAAAATCTATGAAATATAAATCAAGAAAATATGAATATAACAATAAAACATAAAAAAAAAAAAAAAAAAAAATAAGAATTTTGCTAAAGAGTCAATAAGTACCTATAAAAATAAACAAATTTACAAAAATAAACAAAGGTAACTACGTAGCGGCAGTCCCTGTCGATTTTAGTGACGCACTCAATTCTAAAAAAAAAATCATAATATAGCTAAAATGTGATAATGTTATACACTCTCGCAACTGATGTCCTGATATATAAAATTACTACTAAAAATTGATAATGTTATACACAATCACAACAGATGTCCTGATATATAAAAATACTACTAAAACTGTATTTGAGTTAAATAAATGTCAGGATATATAAAATTACTGCCAAAACTGTATTTGAGTTATACTAAGTAAATTGATAATATAAAAATAATGCTTATATGCTTATAAAAATAACATTTTTTTTAATGTTTAATTTACTTATAACTCATTTTGAAGGTTCATTTGTTTAATTTACTTATAACTCATTTTGAAGGTTCGTTCATTCATAGTTTTGTTTGTTTAATTTACTTATAACTCATTTTGAAGGTTCGTTCGTTCACAGTTTTGTGGTAATAGCTTTGGGGTGATAATTTTGACATTAATGGAGCGTACATTGCTTGAAAGCCATCATCTGCACTACAAAGGAGGACTACAGAAATAACCACCACATCTGGTAGCCTCCTGTTCGTGTGAGTGATAGTTTTAACGCAAAATTCTTCTTTGCAAACGCGGACAAACAATGAGAAAAAGCCCAATGGAGGGGTGGATGCCTACGGCCGAGCGGTTCCTCTAATTTTTGTCACCTAGATTTGTGAACGTGTCGGGTTCCAATCCTTCCAACCATCATCCTCTACCTATGGGGCCTCGCTAAGTCCATGCACTACTATGCTCACCTCATGGGCATATCGAAATGCAACGTTTTCGATGTGATACACACCGACATGGTGGTTGTGTGGGCATGGTGGTTGCACAGGTTTTTGCGAGCGCCCTAGATGTGATCGTCCACTCAGTTTCGAGGTCAACGAGCAACGTATGTGAAATCTTGCAGTACACCAAATAGGCGGAAGAGATCCCTTTCGCTTGCCCAGTGATGCAGTTTCTCATGGTGAAAAAATAGAAACATTTACCTACTTTTCTGTAGATGAAGGAAACCCCAACTCATCAACACATTCTCCCATGGCTTCCCATGTTCCTTGATTCACACACTTATAAGAGAATTCCTGTGTGGAACGAGCGAAAAATGGATCCTTACGAGGTGAAGATCGAGCAGGCCAAGCAGCGATGAAAGGCTATGCGATTGCTTGTGAGTTTGCATCAGTGCTTAGCATCGACTTCTGGTTCTTCTTCTCTAGGGCTTGCCATGGAAACAAATGGCGAGGGAAAAACCAACCCTAACTCTAACGCAAATGAGTTTCATCATATTATATGCAGAAGCTCTGGTCTTGCTCTAATAACTGCTTTCTTGCTTCGCCCATTTCCCCCGAGCAGAAAAAGGTATGCCCTGTCAAGATTCCCTCGCTGCTAGCTTGTCTAGTGGTCATACTCCCCTCTATCATGGAGGCCTTTACTCCAGCCATTGATGCCGTCAAGCATGGCCTTGTTCAGGTCGAAGAGCTCCACAAGTGGAGGAAGAATCCGCGTGAGAATCGGGCGTTGTTTGATGAGAGACATATTGTGAAATTTAAATTTGATTTTGGAAAGAAGGCACAAATTGCGACAGTTGCTGGTTGTTGAAAAGGTGGCAAGAGTTTGAAGAGGTGGCGAGAGGTTCCATGCAGATAGTCGTGTGGAAATGTCATTTGAATGACATTGGGTGTCCAAAAAACTTTGGATATGAAGAAAAAATTCGATACGAAATGCGGTCAACTTTGGATATGAAAAAATTCTTGGATAGGAAATGTTGTGAAGGAAACAAAACTTTGGATATAAAGAAAACGTCTAGATATAAAATGCAGTGAATCTGGAAAAACTTAGGATATAAAGCAGATTGCTCAAAAAATCTGGCATCGGGACACGTGATGTTCCCAATAAGAGGTCGATGCTGAAAAAGTTTGGTTAAAATTTCAATTGTCACCATACAACTTTTATAACTTTGGTTAAATAATGATAGGAAGAAAGAAATATTGGTCAAAAATTCGTTTAATGCTGGGTCAACGACTCAAGCGATCATTGCTATGGTCCTGCAAATCTATTGACCCATTAATGCTCTAAGAGTACCACTATCCATGCTATGTCCATGCCATTGCCATCGATCATCATGCGACCTTTTGGAGTTTGACGTGACAAGTTTATGGATGGTTACATAGCATGGTGAAGATGCATGTGGAAGGTTTCTTGATTTTCCGACAGCGCTTCTTCCAGAAATTCTGACTCGTCCTTACACACATTCAATGCGAGATCGATATCAAAAATTTGAAATTTCAAACGCTATCTTCCCGCCTTCAAGCTAAAGGGTTGTCGGCAGTGTTTTTCTCGCATCCTCACCATCCAGACTCCGTCTTCCTCCAGGAAAACTCTTGGAACGCCATGGTTAAGGGACAACCCACCGGGGCCTCTTGCCATTCCCCATCTATCTTTGGAGGATTGCACTGTTTCAGGTTATGAAATCACTGGTGACACTTTGGGAAGAATTTGTATTACCGAGTCCAAGCCTTTCTTTCACTATTTCATCTTGCATTTATGTATGTTTCCCGTGCACGAACCCATAGGTGTGTCTCAATTTTGAGAATTGATCTTACACCTCCATTCCCCTACTTTTATCCTCATCTTAACATTGTACTTACCTCTTCTTTTCCTAATGCACTTAAGCCCTTCAAAGCCTTATTTATCTATTTTTTCATTCACGACCGCCTAACCCTTTTTATGAAAAACACGTGAAAAACCATTCAAAACCACCAAAAAACCAACCTCCACCTTTTCTCCTCCAGTCTCCTGCCACCGTACATCGCAATCGCACTTCGCAACTCTTACCTTTTTCCTTGAAGACTTACCGTTCTCCTTCGATGATTTCCTGCCTTATTCTTTCGTTCTATCGGTCACTATTGTCAGACTCGTTTTAACAAAAAAACACTTGAAAACCATCGAAAACCCAACCTCCACATTCCTCCTCGAAATTCCCGCTATCGTACATCACACTTCATAGATTGCAACATTTACCTTTTACCTTTAACGTTTATCGCTTGATTCTTGCGATTGTGATATTGCAAAATTGCAAATCACAAATCACATCATTTACCTTTTTCGCATAACACTTACCACTTATTCCGCCGATGTGATGAATCCGCCACATCACTCGTTGCACTTCGAACTTCGCACTTCGCACTTCGCTGAACTTACCACATCGCAGATCGCAGCCCGCAACTTTTAGCTTTTACCTTTAATCACGTATCACTTGTTCTTGCGATTACAATATTGCGAAATCGCGCCCCGCCGTCGGTCCCACCGCCATGTCACGCGTTGCAAATTGCACTTCGCACATTTTAGTTCGTTCTGTTAACCTTTACCACTATCCCTTCAAACTTGCAAAGTTGTGATTCTGACATCGCACATCACAAATTTTCCCTCCATCTCACTCCGCCATCGTAATTTTGAGTTATGCCTGCTCCAAAGCCATTTCTACCATATTATAAGGTTTTATAAGGTTTTAACCCCCAATTTCCACTTCTAAGCCCCGTTTCATGAGCTAAGCCCTCAATTCACCACTTTAGCTCTTTTCTTCCCTCCAAGTTGCAAACCAACCCCTTTTCAAGTAGAATTAAGTTATGGATAGCTTAGTTGCATGAATAGAAGCCTGTTAGATAGACTATAGGATAAGTAGAGTGCATTTAGATAATTTTCCAAGTTAAGTGTGCTCTTTTCTACCATTTATTTTCAGCAAGTTAGCTTAGTTTATTTTCAGTAATTTCCCTTTATGCCAATTAAACTAATTTCATTATTGTTATTTATTTTCAACACTTTAGTTTAATTTCCTTTCTATCATTTCCTTCTAGTAATTTACTGCCCAGTTCTTACAATAGTTTAAGAAATAGCACTCACAAATAAAAATAGGATGATATGAGAATAATGCATCTGTTGTGCATATAACACTATCACCTCCAAGTTTGTATGAACCCTGGGTTGATAAAGTAAAGTAGGGCAGCCCCTGGGAGTTGTAGCACTCTTGGTGCAATACCAGGGCTCACCACTTTTTTGCGCCATTGCTGGGGAGGTGTCTGGTAGATGCTTTGATTTTGTTTTAGCATTCTTTTCTTCTTTCCTTTTTCATGTTGTTTCTGAAATATTGAAAAATACAAAAAAAAATTGATTTTCATGCCTCATAGGAGTAGGGATACTCATAATTGTTTAAAAAGAAAAAACTTCCCCAACACCAACCCCCCACTTGACCACGTGGTGCAGTAAGAACCACATCACCATACACTTTTGAAGGAAGAAGAGATGGATGGATATGATGACAATGAAGAATATCCGATTAGGTTTCCCATACAAAATATGGACATCAGTCTACCTATGAAGAACATCCCTCCCTATTTCCTTCCCAACTTCCATGGGATGAGGATAGAGGATCCAGAAACATTCATCTTTGAATTTTAGATACTTTTTAGGTCTTATGGCTACTTATCACACACTCAAAAACTAAGATTGTTTCCTGCAACATTGAAGGATAGAGCTCTTAAATGGTTCATGAGTCTAGGATGAAGATGCGTCGCCGGTGGGTAGCCGTCGAAGGATCTGGGCAAATTTATCCATCATCGTGTTCCTCTATTTCTAGAGGACCTCCTCAAGCAATATTTTGATAGGATATCCTTCTCCCTTGTCTTTCATTTCCTCCACCATGGGAGGCCGTCGGGGCTTGCGAGGCTGATCTTGCAAAGATCCAACTAGATCGAACCCTAACTCCTTATACCTTGATCTCATTGGGGACATGTAAAGAAAGATCAAGAAAGAGTAGACCACTCTAATACCACTGATCCGGATTTTTGAAGGAACACAATAAAATACATAAATGAACATAAAAGAAGAGATGTAGTAGAAAATATACTTCATTTCATTAATATCAAATAACTGAAATAAGCTTACAGAAATAATGGAAATAAACTAGCTCAGGTGACAATAGCTTATCTCTGAGAAGAGATGTGGCAACTACATGCCTCTGAACTGTGTTACAATGAAGCTCGAAGGCCTAGTTATTATTGATAAACAATGGAAAATCCTAAACATCCCAAAACCTAACCCTAGGAGATGAAGTGGAAAAACTATAGGCCCCGTTTGGGTAAATTGGTACATCAACTTCCCGGGGACGTAACTTTGGCATACGATCTCCGTTTGATGCACAAAATAACTCATTAGAAATATATATACGAGTACATAAAAAAAAGAGGGCAACTAATGAATTTCCCATCACTACTAGTGTGTGCAATTTTCATGACTAATAATGAGAGTCACCTAACCTCCTCTGCAACAAAAGAAGAAATATTTAGTTGTCCCCCACGAACCTGAAATTATGATAGAAAGATCGCATGAGGCCCCACATATATTTGAGTGCATGAAAGCTGAATCTTAGTGGTAACACCATGGGGAAATGAGGGACCTATGAAAAATCCCCCCCTTTCTTGGATAGGCCAGTGATAAAGTATATGTCCTCCTAAGTGGGCCTATACCACACCTTATTACCAACAAAGAAAGCCTTCTCATGGGTACTCCATTGGCAGATCAAATGCACCAATACAACAAAATTTTCCTTTAGGGATGCAGCCTCCTCATAGTACTTGAGGGGGCCTATATTCCTCGGGAGTGCTCGAGTAATTGTAGTAATATGGTGAGGGAATAAATCCCTCTACCTCTCTTTAGCCCGCTATATTCATACCATACTATATGGGTCCGCCTACTACTTCTCACTCTGCTGACATCTCTGTTACATGATTGAAATATAAAATACATCATCCTCATATATCTAATATAAATATTATTATTATTAAATGAAACATGTATTTATAAATATGGAAACATAAATTTCAATTAAAAAAAAGGAAAATTATCAGTGCGTAGAAAACAGAGTCAACACCGATGCCAGTGCACTTTCAACTATAACCGTACCGCTATCAGTGTGCACATAAGTATGACACACCGCTATTGGTTCACAAATTGAACTTTTTATAGCGACACAACATAATTATGCACCAATGTGCACATATAACCTTTTCACACCCATACGAAATGTTCAGGTTATCAAACTCACTGAGCTATGGTTATATTTTTAAATATTAAGTTTTCGGTTCGTTTCGTAAATATAAATGCACCGAGCATGATGCACTGGCGTACAATCTGTCACATCAATCCTCATGCTTTTTAGTTGACAAACCACACTACAAAAATGTCGTTGCATCATGTTCACACACCGAATTGTCGTGCATGCTGTAAATTTACGAGGCACACCACTATTGGTGCAAGATGAACGTATCGAAAGCATTGTGCGGTGAAAAATATTTGTTTGAAAAACAATGGAAAATTTAGCCTAATTTACAATTATAATGCACAAAAAAAATTAAATTAAAAATAAACATAGACATTACCTGAACATTTTGTCGTTGGGGAGACACTATGAACACATAATGGAGAAATATTTTTTTTTGGATGGTTTAAAAAAAATTCAAAACTCAAACAGTGAACATGGTACGGAAGGGTGATGAGGAAGCGAAGCATTGACATTAGGGTGCTTTCATGTGGAAAGAGTGGCACCGATGCTTCAGAGTTCTCTCACACTATACATTAAAAGTGAAAATTATGGTCGGGAGGTTTTTCTTTCTTTAACCCTCCTCTGATCCAAAAGCACCACATTTTTTTTTTAATTAAAAAATATCGCACATTTTTTCGTTGGGGAGGCATTGTGGAAATGTAATGGAGAAAGGCAATTTTTTGGACGGTTTGAAAAAAAATAAAACTCAAACAATGAGCATGGTACGGAAGGATGGTGAGCAAGAGAAGCATTGACATTAGGGAGTTTTCATGTGGAAAGAGTGGCACCGATGCTTCAGAGTTCTCCCGCACTATAAATTGTAAAAATGAAAATTACAGTCAGGAGGGTTTTTTTCATTTAACCCTCCTCTGATCCAAAAGAAATGCATTTTTTTTTAATTAAAAAATATCATGGTGCTTTTCTTGAGACACCATGGGGTGTTTCTCTATAGGTCCTGCACCTGTGTTGTTTTTTTATTGTAGCACCGTTATTTTTTTAGAATTTAAAAACTGCCTGATAGTGCTCTTTAGAAGATGCCCCAAGGCGTTTTGTTAAGTGCACCGCACCGAGGTGTGGAATCTTCAGTGGGTAAGTTCTTCCACTTGATGAGATACTCTGAAATTGATCGATTTTGTAGTTGTTGAGTTCTTGTTTTCGTGACTGCTTCAGGTTCCAGTATGATTTTTCCTTCCTCGTCAAGTTTTGGCAATATTGTTTGAACTGGAAGTTTTTCACCTATAACCTTCTTTAAGCATGAAACATGGAAAACTGGGTGCACTCAAGAAGAAGCAAGAAGCTCCAATTTGTATGTCATAGTACTAATCTTTTGCAACAACTTGTAAGGACCATAGTACTTTGGTGATAATTTATTATCCTTCTTAGCTTTCTTGAGGGACATTTGTTTGTATGGTTGTATTGGTAAAAATACCCAGTCTCCTACATCAAAACTTCTCTTGTTGCAATGTTGATTTGCCTATTGTTTCATTCAATTTTGTGCCAAATTTAGGTTATCCTTTAAGAGTTGGAGAACCTGTTGTTGATGCTTGATGTAATCTTCCACTGCTTCAACCTTAGAATTTTCTCTTAAATATGATGCAATGGACGGTGGATGATATCCATAAAGTGCCATAAATGGGGTCATTTTTGCTGCAGTATGGAAGCAAGTGTTATACCACCATTCAGCCAGAGGTAACCACTTGACCCATCGTGTTTGTTTATCAGATACAAAACAACGAAGATATCCTTCCAAATATTTGTTCAAAATCTCAGTCTGCCCATCAGATTGAGGATGATAAGATGAGCTATGAGCTAGTTGAGTACCCAAACAAGAAAATAATTTCGTCTAAAAATTTCTAGTGAAAATGGGATCTTTGTTGCTTACAATAATCTTTGGGTTTCCATGTAGCTTTTGGATTGTTTCCATAAATGCAGTAGTATCTGTACTTTCTTTAAATGGATGAGATAATGCAAAAAAGTGTGCATACTTGGTAATTCTATCAACTACCACCATGATGACACTCTTTCCTTCGGACTTAGGTAAACCTGTGATGAAATCCATTGAAACCTCCTCCCAACATTGACTTGGAAGGGATAAAGGATGTAGCAGACCTGGGGTCTTAATTGTCTCAACTCTATTTTGTTGGCAAACCAAACATTACACCACAAACTTTTGAATATCAGATTTAAGGCCACCCCAAAAAAATTCTTTCTTAACCCTTTGGTAAGTTATTAAAAATATTGAGTGCCCTCCTAAGGGAGAGGTGTGTAATTCCAAAAGAATCTTTTATTTTAATTGGGAATTCTTACAAAGATATAAGTGATCGTTGTACCATAAGGAATCATTTTTCTAACTAAGTGTATCAGATGTACTGGAATCTCGCTACAAATTTTGAATGAGTGTCCACACTTCTTCATCATTCTTCCATTCCTCCCTTGCTTCGGTTATCTAATTTGGTTAGATAATAGAAATGGCACAAAGCAATGCTTCCACCTCCTCATCCTTTCTTGAGAGTGCATCTGCAACAACATTTAGCTTCCCTTTTTTGTAGATGATTTCAAAGTCATAACCCAACATCTTTGTGACCCATTTTTTCTACTCTTCTGAAGATAGTCTTTGTTCCAAAATGTATTTAATACTATCATTATTAGTTTTTACCTTGAAGTGGCTTCCCATTAGGTAAGGCCGCCATTTCTTTGGTGCATGTAGTATTGCCAACATTTCCTTCTCCGATAAATAGCTTTATTTAAATACTTTCCTTTGATTGAACGGCTTTCAAAAGAAATGGGTCTTCCTTCTTGCATTAAAACCACACCAATTCCATTTCCTGAGGCATCACATTCCACAATAAAGGTTTTTGTGAATTTTGGTGTAGTTAAGATCGGTGTTAGGCACATTGTCTCTTTAAGATGTTCAAAGGCCTTAGTTGCTTCAGGAGTCCATTAAATGCATCTTCTTTCAATAATGTTGTTAGAGGTGTTGTTATTTTCCCATAATTCTTAACAAAATTGTGATGATACCATGTTAACCCGATAAATCCTTGCAACCGCTTTATGGTTGTGGGGACTTTCCATTCCTTAATGGATTTAATTTTGTTAGGGTCTATCTTAACACCCTCTTGAGATACAATATGACCCAAATATTCCACCTCTTGTACTCCAAAGAAACATTTGGAGGTTTTTGCATATAATTGTTTCTCCTCCAATAGTTTGAGCACCCTGTCAACATGTTGAACATGATCCTTCCAAGACCTATTGTAGAATAGTATATCATCAGAAAATACTAACACAAATTTTCTAAGGAAGTACTTGAAAATGGAATTCATCAACCCTTGAAATGTAGAAGGTGCATTGGTAAGGCCAAAAGGTATGACCAAAAAATCATAATGACCCTGATGATTTCAAAATGCTATTTTTGGAATATCTTCAGTCTTCATTCTAATTTGATGATATCCTAAACGAAGATCCAACTTGGTAAAATAAATTTCTCCATGTAATTCATCAATCATAAGAATGGGAAATTTATCTTTAATAGTGAGCTTATTGAGCTTCCTATAATCCGGACACATGCGTTATGATCCATCCTTATTGTGCACCAATACTACTAGAGTAGAGAAAGAACTTTGACTAGGTTGAATTATACCAGCCTCTAACATTTCTGCAATCATACGTTCAATTTCGCTCCTTTGGAAATAAGGATATCTGTAAGGCTTGATGTTTGGAGGAACACTTTCTGGAATCAAATGAATAGCATGATCATGATCATGAATAGGTGGGATTCCTTTGGGAAATTCAAACACCTTGGAATGATTGTCCAAGACTTTTGGAGATCTGGAGAAATAGATGATTTTGATGTTGGAACTTCTAGTGAGCATAATTGTGCAATTACGCCTCGTTTTTCTTTCTTCAGAAGCTTTGTCATGGCATTAGAGCTTATTATCTATACCAAATTCCCTGTGATACCCCGTAATTCAACTTCCTTTCCTTCGAAAAAAAAATTCAAGAAAATTTCTTGAAAATTAAAAGCTATTGTCCCCAAATATTGTAACCATTGTACTCCTAGTACAACATCATCACCTCCCATTAGAATGTAAACCATTAGACTATTTAATACATATTCCCCCATGGTTATCTTGATATTATGGCATTTTCCAGAGAAACTTATAGTTTCTCCATTTGCAACCATCACTTGGCGGGAGTCGAGTCTCGAGTACCCTTCGATCAGTTGAAAATAAATACTGATCCATCAATAAAATATTCATGCGTCTCAAATCCAACTATTATCCGCCATATCGACCACACAATGCCCTCATAGGGAAGACAAATCCCGATTCAGTTGTTTTGGCCATGGATCTTCTGTTGGGACCACATCAAACGAATAATCCTCTACTGCAAACACGAACAGATTTTCCAATTTGTTCAATGTCTCTCTTGCGGCGAGAGGAGGGTCAAGTATCTTCTTCTGATCAAGATTTGCGACAGTCCTAAGCGGATCCAGGCCCAACACAGGACTGCGTCGCCCTTGGCCTCCATTTTATCCAAACCGCTGAGCAAAACTCTGGCCGTTGTATCCATCTTCGCGCTCTCGTCCACAATCTCTCCCGAGATGTCAAACATTATTTGCATGAGATGTAACTATTATTTGTGTATAATTGAATTTTAGTCACATAAAAAATACAAATAAGTTTGTGTATATAAAATTATTTGGCAACCATTAAAATTTAAGAAATTCTTAATGCATTTAAATTTCTAAATAAATAATAATGTTTCTTCATACATTAAAGAAAGTTTAAATGCTTGCTCTTTCATTAAAATATTTAAAATTGTTAAATTGATTTTTAATAATTAAGAGCATTATTAATCCCTTCATATAATGTTATTAGTTGTGTATTCTAAAATTAAAATCTTAACCGGTTAGAGCACTTACAAAAATTATTTTCATTGGATAGGATTGAATATTACATTATAGTTAAAATAAAGTTTTAAAAAATAAAGTGTAAATGAATTACATACAAAATACAAAACCTATTTTTAAGAAACATAAAAATGAAAAGGTTAAAACGTAACCTTTAAAATCCAACGACCTATATACAAACAAGAGTTAACATATAAAAGGCAAATCAAAGTTTATTTACAATGTCAGTCGTTCCTAATGCACACACATACATCTATTAAACAAATAAATCGAAACGACATTGTGCAAAAGTACTCTGTAATTTTTATTCTGATTTGTTTGGACTCTGGAGTTATGCATACAATGTCTGCACGATCATCCACATGTAAGCCAGAAAACCAAATATATATACAATAAGGAGAAGGCATGTAGAGTGTACAATTGGTAAATAAAATCAAGAAAAACAAACACTCCGAAATGGAATGGAGAAGCTGCAAAACGAGAAGAGAGTTGAGACCAACAAAATGCGTCGTTTTTTTTATTGCTTCAATGGAATAAACGTATGAAGTGAGCAAACATAGTCAACTTTAACTGGATGAATGACCTGAAAGAAACCACACTCCTGCATAACCATCAGTAATCAGTACCTATGAATCATTGATAAAGAATTGTAGAAATTAACATGAAGTAAATGTGAAACCTTGAAGATGCCAGAATCCAAAGAACTCTGCCTTCACTCCCTTGGGTCCTCTTGAGAAGAGACCTGCAATCCACCAACCTTCATCAATCTGCAAAGATCAAATGCAAGAAAGAAGAATATTTGCAATCAACCAACGTTCATCAATCTGCAAAGATCAAATGCAAGAAAGAAGATTATTGGGAAACAACAAGAAAAATTTCACAATCATTTTCCGAAACCCTTACTCACTGTTCCGGAAGCATCTGGGTATGGTCAAGTGGAATCCCTTGTTCAGAGCAGTCGGCCTCCTTTTATAGATTTGCTGCCATGGTAAATGGTTGTGATCATCCTTGAATAGTTTGTTGAGCCATCAGATGTTCTGGGTAGTTGCATGGGTTTATTCGTATAGGGAAAGTGATATATGCTGTGTAATCACCACTGCAATATTTTAAAGTGAGATACGTCATACAACAAATGGATCACGATGGCCAACTTTCGGCATCCTCCCATGCCTTTCGGTTCCTCCCAATCGCCCAATGGTTCAGCAGAACGCAAGTGCCACCAACGATTTCATAGCCCGAAACAGTGCAATCCTCCAAAGATAAATGGGGAATGGCAAGAGGCCCCGGTGGGTTGTCCCTTAACCCTGGCGTTCCAAGAGTTTTCCTGGAGGAAGACGGAGACTGGATGGCGAGGATGCGAGAAAAACACTGCCGGCAACCCTTTAGCTTGAAGGCGGGAAGATAGCGTTTGAAATTTCAAATTTTTGATATCGATCTCACATTGAATGCGTGTAAGGACGAGTCAGAATTGCCGGAAGAAGCGCTGCCGGAAAATCAAGAAACCTTCCACATGCATTTTCACCATGCTATGTAACCATCCATAAACTTGTCACGTCAAACTCCAAAACGTCGCATGATGACCGATGGCATGGACATAGCATGGATAGTGGTACTTTTAGAGCATTAATGGGTCAATAGACTTGAAAATAAGGCTTGCCCAGGTAAGGACTAATAAGGAAATATAGCAATACCACCACAAAATACTCTTAACGAAATAGTATCTATTGTATCATTATTTCTTTTAATATCTATTGTATCATTTTTATATATTAAGAATAATATAATGATAAATAGTTATGAATAATAAGAAAAGAAAACAATACAAAATAATTTTATGATCTTAAATGAAAACAAAAGGAAGGGAGGAAAAACAAACTAGTAAGATAAGGCAACTTTTAATTTTCCAACCATCGTTGTATTCAATTGATTGGACATTTTCTCAATTTTGATGGCTTCCGTAATTTTTCAGTGATGGAAATGATCAAACTTGGCAATAACTTGAGGCTCTTCCATACATATATGGTTTTTTTTCCTCTTGGGTGCAAACTGCTTTTTTAGTGCAAACCTCTTTTTTTAGTGAAAAACTTGAAGAGATGTTTGCACCTAGAGAGATTTTACTCCTCTTGATATATATATATATATATGAGCTCAGTAGTTAAGACAGTGTACTTGAAGTTGTGTTGTTAGACGGTAAAACATAATAAGCTCATAAGTTAAACCAAAATAAAAATAACTTTTTGAGCTATTATATTCAAGCATGATTTTTACAATAGTATTCTTAACCCATGGTATTCTTCTCTAACGTATATAAAGGCATGAATTTTATGTTTCCCCAAATAGAAAAATTTGATTGGCACTTTGATGTATCCCACACATTATTTATAAGTTCAATATTCGTTTAGGTTGAGAAAATTCAAAGTTCGAAAATCATTTTGAAATTTGTTTTACTTAATGAAATGAAAGGGTTAAAGATGTTGTTTTAACAATGAAAGAAGATATTGGTTTTGTTAAAATTATTATTAATTAAAAAATATATTTCAATTTTATAAAAAGAATTCAAATTATTTTTTAGTTGTTAAGAGTCTATTTTTTTGGAAATAAGTAAATAAATTAATTTTTTAATGGTGAAAGTATGTTTTTATAAATTACTAATAAATTATTTTAATTACTATTACTTTTAAAATATAAATAAAAGTAGTTGTTTGTGTTTAAATGAGAGGGGTGAGGAGGTCATTCTAATGATCAATATAATGATCAAATGGGATATCCGATTTGTAATAATTATGGCTTAGTCTAACTTATAAACGAAATGGTCTTTTTTCAGGACATTTTAATCCTTTTTTACTCTTGAATCCATATATGCATTCAAAAATGTATTTTAAATAACAACAAAAATGTGAAATTGTATTGTCGGATTTTGGTAAATTCCGGTGAAAATGGTTATTTCGTAGGTAAGCATAATTATTATGAATTAAATTTATATTTAATTTTATTGAAAATTTTCAAATTATTTTTAATTTGTTAAGAGTCTACGTTTTTTGGAAACAAGTATATAAGTTAACCCTTTCAAATTTATAAATTTGGAAAGATTCCAAATTTTTTTAATTGATGTTGTTTTCTTGAGCAATAGTGATGAGTTACTTTACATTACCAAGAGTAATAACAATGACAATTACTTTTACCCATTAACAAAAGAGTTTTTTTTTCAACGAAAAAAACATGGCTTATATACTATGCCATCCAGAGTCTAGAAAACCTAGAAAAAACATTACATGTCGATCAAAATGAGTACACGATAGGGTGTACAACCACCCAAAGATCATATTAATCAATCGAGAAACAAACCAACCTAATCCATTTCAAAAAACAGTATGACAGCTGAAAGCAAAAAAACTTGAAGCAGCATCCCATTAGTTTACAATTTGCATAAAAAACTTAGTCTGAAAACATAACTAGAGTAGAGGACCATGAGAAAATAAGTCTTATGCCATCCGCAGGGGAGATCTCCTAGTCCAAAACAGAAAAAACAAAGAAATAAAACTAATGTCTGCCATAACATATCGAAAAAGAAAAAACTCAGAAACCAGTGATAGGACTGAAGAAACTTAGTTGAATCTCACCATACCATCAGCACCCAAACCAGTATCATCCACCAACTCATAATACATGTTACCAAACTCGCCAGTTAATCCCTTTTTTGAAATTCTATCTGCCTATACATTTGACTCCCGAAAGATATGATTGAAAGTTATGCTTGAAAAGGAATACCTGAGTGAGTAGATGCGCTCCAACCATGACATCAGATTGTTAGGAGTGAGATTTTTATCCTTATTTATATGATCTATGAGAACCTTCGAGTTGCCCAGCACCCACAGGTTGTCAATATACAACTGAGACACAAACCAAAGCAAACCCCAAAGGGCCAAGATCTTCGCCCTTGTGTTTGAGCCCCTATCACTCGACCAGTGAATCTTATAATGATATAGTGGTGAGATCACTAGCCACGCACCACACCCACATACAGAATGTTGTGACGCTCCGTCGAATAAAATAGTGAGGTAATGAATCTCAAAAGGTCGCAATCGCTTTGAGCAGTCCATAGGAGGCTTGCAACCAGTCTTCAGTTTACTCCATAGACATATAATACTATTTGTAGTCCCCTCAAAACAGCCCATAGTTCCATCAAAAATCACTCTGTTCCGCCTAAGCCATATAAACTAGTGGAATAAAGCTAGCAAGACTCCATAGTTTTTGTGCTTTTTCTTACCCCATACTATGAACTCCATCGTGTTCTCAAAAATAGGAAAACTCATGTTAAAGTAACCGCCCAGAACCCTTAAAACATTATTTGTGAAAGAGCATCTATAAAAAAGATGTTCATTATCATCTCCCCCCTTCATGCATAAACAACAAACACCAAGCCCAATCTTACCCCTTTTCATCAAATTTTCCCATGTGAGGTTTTTGTTGTTTAATACAACCATAGGAACAATTTCATTTTCAGTTGGGCATTTGACTCCCATAAAATCATTCTTGTCAATACCTGCACCTGTAATTTGGACCTCAAATAGAACCTTTTGTAAATTTCCTTTACCACAGGCATCTCATTTATAAGAGGCCCCTCCCAAGTTAGCCGATCACTGCACAAATTCCAAGTTAATCCTCTTCTTCTCAGATCCAAAGTGAAAGTATTCCAATCCTCCAGCAGCGTAACCGGTAAGCTTAGTCCATCAGCCAATGGCCACATCGGTACCCCATCACTTTGCTGCTTTATAATATGGCATAAGTAGAAAATTCCCCTTATGTTTAAACACCTCAATAACTGTCCACTGCATGAGGAAAGACCCAAATTTCCCCTCAAACTATCCTGTCTAATTAATATTTTTTCCCCATTGCCAAAATTCCAACATAGCAGGGAGGAAAAATCTGTCCAAATGTATTTAAAACCATTCCAAATTTGCGACGCTCCTTTTATGTTTCACCACCCAGCCATATAAGCAGTCTCCAGATTTTATTCTTTTAAATATTTATAGCTTATAATTTCATTCCACATGCTTTTCTTTGTCAAAGCACTCCATAGAAATTTCAAAAGCAGAGCCCGCCCAAAGGTTTCCAGGTCCTTTAAGCCCCAACCCCTATTCTCCTTAGGTCTCATAATCACATCCCAGCAAACCAAGTGATACTTACCCTTCATAGCCTTTCTGTTCCATAAGAATTTCATCATGATGCTTCTGAAATGAGAAAGAATCCATTTTGGAATGATATAAATGTGAGCCCAATACACCATCAACTGTTAAATAACCGCTTGGATAAGAATGAATCTAGCTCCCAGAGACAGCCATTTTGAAGTCCATTTTCTGATTCTCTTCTTCGCCTTATTAATCAACCAGGACCAGTCCTCAACATGATAACTGTTAGGCTTTAAATAGAAACCTAAATATTTAAAACTAGAAGACAGCGGCTCAATTTTTAAGTTGAAAAGATTTCCCACCACATAAATAACGTCTTCATCACCCACATTTGAATATATGCACGATTTTAAACTGTTTGCATCCATTCCGGAAGCATCACAAAATTTACTGAATATGTCATAAAAATATTTCCAAACAGATCTAAGAATCATACCATACATTAAGACATCGTCAACAAACAAGTTGTGGCTTATTTCCCTAGAAAAAGATAGCTTTATGCCTTTTATAAGACCCTTTGAAACAGCTATATATTGCAGCTTAGAATATCCATAACAAGAATAAAAAGTAATGGGGAAAGCGCACATCCCTGTCACAACCCACAGCCCAGTCTGAAGAAATCTGAAGCAACTCCATTTATAATAACCGCCATAGATGTATTTGTAACACATCCCAAAATCCAATTTACCGAACCCCGATCTAAGCCAATCTTGAATAAGATCATGCGAATTAATCTCCAGTCAACACGATCATATGCCTTGCATAGATCAATCTTCATAACCATAGCCTTTATATTCTTTGTATGGATGGAGTGAATCACCTCTTGATTAGAGGCCACAACATCATGGATGCTCCTATCCTTCAGGAAACCAGACTGTTCAGGGGAAATAAAACGGGACAACACCTTTTTCATTCTTCCTGCAATGGTTTTAGATATCACTTTATAGAGCCTATTGCATAAAGAAATTGACTTGTAATCACTAAAATTTCTAGCATCAAATATCTTCGGAATCAAAACCAGAAAAGTGGAATTAACATCCCCACTGATCTGCCCAGATGTTCTAGCATCCTCCAACATTTCCACAATGAGAGGGAACAAGATATCAACAAAGTGGATAAAGAAATCTGGGGTCCAGCCATCTGGTCCCAGGCTCTTATCCACTGCAAAAGATTTTAGTACCTCCATTATCTCCTTTTCGCAAACAGGCTTATAAAATTCTAGTGTAGTAACCTCATTAAACATAATCAGAAGCGCTTCAGTGGCCCATAGAAGATCATCATACTGGACATTGTCACGGGCTTTAAATAGGTCCCCATAATGACTGATAGCTGCCTCATGAATCCCAGTCGTGGAGTAATGAGAAGTTCCCTTTTCCTCAATACACCATATCGCGTTTGAATTTTTCCTTCCTTTAGTTGTGGTGTGAAAAAATTTTGTATTCAAGTTGCCCTCATGAAGCCATGTCACCCAACTTTTGAGCCTCCATGATTGTTCTTCTATAAGCAGAATATGCCTTTTTTCCATCTCCAGGTCTTTCAAAGTGTTCTAGGTCCCCTCAACATGATCAGACTCCTCCAAAACCTTTAAGAGCCTTTCTGTCTCCTTCACAATCTCAGCAAAGTGATACTTCAAAATTCTTTTCTTCTCCCATTCCCAGCTCTTCACGACCTTTTTTAAACTTCTCATTGATCCCATGAGATGATCCGAAGCAGACACATCCAAAATTCTAGGATTTTATTTAAAATGGCTTAAAATTAGATTGATAAAATTAGGGTCATCAAGCCATACCTTATTAAAATTAAAGGGAAAACATTTTGCATACTTATCAAAATCTCAACTGAGAATAATCGGTCGATGGTCCGAGATTAAAACATTCCCAATGTAAGCAGTCCACTTCCCCAATTTTGACAACAAGAATTTTGAAATCAGGAACTTGTCAAGCCTCTTTGCAATCATCACCTCCCCATTCCTACCATTATACCACGTAGGACCATTTATAGCCATCATCAGGTCACAGAGGTTTCATGAGGAAAAGAGGGATTGGAGGTGAGTTTCCAGGGGATCTACACGGCCATCCCTGCCCCAAATCTCATCAGGGTGCAAAGAAGAGTTGGAATCACCAACTATTATCAGGTTAGACAGAGTCAAAATCCCACATCGATCCATCCGGTCCCAAAAAATCCGCCTCTCCTGATAAGGTGCATATAGATTGATGGTGTGGAGCTTGTTCCTATGTTCGCGGCAATGACCAGTAATGAGAATACCTCTAAAGAAACCGAAGGCCTTAAACCTAGCCATAGTCAAGTTCCATAGAATAATTTCCCCTCCCGAAAGGCCCAATGCATCCCGAGCAACAATATTCCAAGCAGGGAACATTGAACAGAAAATAGCAATAGATTGATCAGCCATATGCATTGACTCTTGGATACAAATAATAGAAGGATTTAAATTTTTGAGAAAATCACTAATAGAGAGGTACTTCCCCTTCCCTCCCAAACCCCTGATATTGATCGAAACCAGATTGGTCATGATGCAGGTTTAGAGGGCTCAGTCGCTCTAAGGACCTTGTTGATTGCAGTCATAACAAGAATATCTCTGAAACTTGATTCATCTAAATCCCCCATCAGACCCACCGATGACAAGGATTTTTCTTTTTGTTATGACGACCCCGCCCCCTTCAAAAGGTAACATTTGATGAGTCGGGAGGGCACTTGAAACCTGGAAGGGGGTTTTCAGAACCAACATTGATAGCAAGAGTGACCAGTTCGGCCTCGGGTTCCAACATTAGCACCTCCAAGTCGCTCATTTCGTAAGGATGAGGAAATGCACTCTATGATTGGGGTGCAAAGGTCCGGCTCCAAAGCGGAGGGATTTTCTAAAACCGTATCATAGGAAAGGCCAACAGAATCAATCCTGACCAGAATGGAAGCAGGAGACGAGGGCCTAAAGATGGATGAATCTGGTTGTAGCATAGTTGAAAGGTGAGGGATGAACATAGAGGGATTAACAAATTAGTTATGATAATTTTTTCCACCTTTAAAAAAAACAAAAAAAAAATTACTTGAAGAATATAAATAAAAGTAGCTATTTGTATTTTATTAATTAAAAATTAATATTTATCATCTTAGATCCATCTTAACTTCTGATATACCAAGCTCAGAGAGGAATCAAATATCTTGAGGTCTAAATCATTTTTAGAGTGAAAAGAGATTTGATCCCTCTCAGGTCTTGGTAGATCTGGAGTTAAGATGGATCTAGGTTGGTATAATAGTGTGGAAATAGACACATGACTACTTAGTGAATAGATTGTGAATTCAAAATTTTGTTTCTCATGTTTTTGTTTCGCATCCATTTTTTTCTTTCTATAACTGGATTGCCAATAATTCCTTCAGGGGGTATAAAAATATTATAAAAATAAATTAAAATAAAATATTTTGATTTTGAAATGAGTTATGGATTTTGGGAAAATGGTATTGATAAGTCATGGCCTATTTACAAGTTAATTATACCCATGGTAAAATAGGGGTAAATATCCATAATTAAGCATCGTGTTATAAGAGCTTCTTCGTGATCAAGAACTTAGTGAATTGATAGCAAATTCATGAACTTAGTGAATTGATAGCAAATTCATGTTTTTGTTGTTAGTCATGATTAAGAATCTTGTTGTATTGTAAGGAAGTTATCTATATGTGAGACTTTTTGGAGTTTAGAATTCCCATAGACAACACCTATTGTAAGTATTAAGTTTTAATTTAAAAATGTTATAAAATTAAATTAAAATAAAATATTTACAAAAAAAATTGATTTTGAAATGAGCTACCATTTTTGGGAAAGTGGTATTGATAAGTCATGGTGCTGACCCATGTTATTGTAACAAACCATATTTACAAGTTAATAATATCCATGGTAAAATGGGGGTAAATATCCATGGTTAAGAATCTTATTATATTGTAAGTATTAGGTTTTAATTTAAAAAATGTTATAAAATTAAATTAAAATAAAAAAATTTAGAAATATTTTGATTTTGAAATGAGTTATGGTTTTGGGGCATGTGGTATTGATAATCTATGGTATTGTATTGTAACAATGCCTAAATTATTATGACACTTGGGAATATAAACTTCTTTTAGATTTTTTATTTTTTAATATAATATTTATATCTAACCATTCAATTTAAAACCAAATAAAAATATTCATTGACCAATTAAAAAAAAAAAATTAAGAATTACTTTTTATTTTTCAAAATATTCAATTTAATATTTATTTTTTTCAATACTTTAATAAACTTCATAGAATATGTTTAAAATTTTCAAAACTAATTGAAATTAAAATATCTTTTACCAAAATGAGGCCCATGAAAACCTCAGAGCTCCTCTTAATAATCTATACTTGAACACAGTTACTCCCTAGAGCTCATACAAGCCTTCATGTTCAATGCAGAGTAAATATCGTTCAATTAGTATTTTCAGCCCTACTATGGATGAAATCCCCTTAGAGCCATCATGTATTTCCTTAGAGAGCCCAACACCATATTCAACTTCCTTGATTCAATTCCCTCTATTGCTTCTACCTCTTCTCAATACTGTCAGCAAATTCAGCTCATCGCTGCCACGTATGCCACCTTGAAGAAAGTCCCTTCTGCTTCGTCCTCTACACATAGTAACAATGAGAATACCAACATGTATAATAGTAATAAGGCAAGAGAGGTATTTGAATCACCGTCATGATCATATTCGGTTTAAGATTCAGTGTCCTTGAGCAAAAGTCAGCATCAGCAAGAAGATAAGATGGTGTTCTTTGAAATCCTGTTTGCCGGATCAAATGATTTCCTCCTCACCCAAGAATTGGCATAAGCCCCTCAAATCCCCCTCTTAATCATTTGTATCTGTGTAGCTCAAATCCCCATCAACGTAGGGGTCACAAAATCCCTCCCAATTGGAATTCTTTCAATCAATTTTAGGGCACCAAACACTACAAGGAAAATACCTTCTCGCGAAGGTTTTTATGGAAGCCCCTATAAAAATAGCCCAAAACTCTGTTTGTAGTGGAGGTGGGTAGGCATATGTAGCCCAAACTCTATTTGTAGTGGAGGTGGGTGGGAAGATGTTTTTTGAATGGTGCGTCTAAAATATACAAACGTGTCGGTACTTTACTATCCATACAAGCATCGTTGCTGCTAATAACATGGTGCACCATCAAAAAAATATTTTTATTTAAAAAAATGAATAAATAAATAAATAAAATAAAACATGGTGAGCTAAATAACATAACGTATTGGTGCTTGAACATCTGATAGCACTAGTGCCCTTCACATAGTAAAACATCATAGTGCATACCACTAAGAAGCATCGTTATAGTTTTAAATTTTAGATAAATGTGGTTTTATTTTCCAGCGAAGCCTCGGTGTGGTGCACTTAACAAAACGCCCTGGGGCATCTTCTAAAGAGCACTATCAGGCGGTTTTTAAATTCTAAAAAAATAGCGGTGCTACAATAAAAAAACAACACAGGTGCAGGAACTATAGAGAAACACCCCATGGTGTCTCAAGAAAAGCACCATGATATTTTTTAATTAAAGAAAAATGCAGTTCTTTTGGATCAGAGGAGGGTTAAATGAAAAAAACCCTCCTGACTGTAATTTTCATTTTTACAATTTATAGTGCAGGAGAACTCTGAAGCATTGATGCCACTCTTTCCACATGAAAGCGCCCTAATGTCAATGATTCTCTTGCTCACCATCCTTCCGTACCATGCTCATTGTTTGAGTTTTGATTTTTTTTCAAACCGTCCAAAAAATTGTCTTTCTCCATTACGTTTCCAAAATGCCTCCCCAACGAAAAAATGTACGATATTTTTTAATTAAAAAAAAAGGTGGTGCTTTTGGATCAGAGGAGGCTTAAATAAAGAAAAACCTCCCGACCATAATTTTCACTTTTAATGTATAGTGTGAGAGAACTATGAAGCATCGGTGCCACTCTTTCCACATGAAAGCGCCCTAATGTCAATGCTTCGCTTCCTCATCACCCTTCCGTACCATGTTCACTGTTTGAGTTTTGAATTTTTTTTAAACCATCCGAAAAAAAAAAATTCTCCATTATGTGTCCATAGTGTCTCCCCAACAACAAAATGTTCAAGTAATGTCTATGTTTATTTTTAATTTAATTTTTTTTGTGCATTATAATTGTAAATTAGGCTAAATTTTCCATTGTTTTTCAAACAAATATTTTTCACCGCACAATGCTTTCGATACATTCATCTTGCACCAATAGTGGTGTGCCTCGTAAATTTACAGCATGCACGACAATTCGGTGTGTGAACATGATGCAACGACATTTTTGCAGTGTGTTTTGTCAACTAAAAAGCATCAGGATTGATGTGATAGATTGTATGCCAGTGCATCATGCTCAGTGCATTTATATTTACGAAATGAACCAAAAACTTAATATTTAAAAATATAACCATAGCTCAGTGAGTTTGATAACCTGAACATTTCGTATGGGTGTGAAAAGGTTATATGTGCACATTGGTGCATAATTGTGTTGTGTCACTATAAAACGTTCAATTTGTGAACCAATAGCGGTGTGTCATACTTATGTGCACACTGATAGCGGTACAGTTATAGTTGAAAGTGCACTGGCGTCGGTGTTGACTCTGTTTTCTACGCACTGATAATTTTCCTTTTTTTTAATTGAAATTTATGTTTCCATATTTATAAATACATGTTTCATTTAATAATAATAATATTGATATTATATATATGAGGATGATGTATTTTATATTTCAATCATGTAACAGAGATGTCAGCAGAGTGAGAAGTAGTAGGCGGACCCATATAGTATGGTATGAATATAGCGGGCTAAAGAGAGGTAGAGGGATTTATTCCCTCACCATATTACTACAATTACTCGAGCACTCCTGAGGAATATAGGCCTACTCAAGTACTATGAGGAGGCTACATCCCTAAAGGAAAATTTTGTTTTATTGGTGCATTTGATCTGCCAATGGAGTACCCATGAGAAGGCTTTCTTTGTTGGTAATAAGGTGTGGTATAGGCCCACTTAGGAGGACATATACTTTATCACTGGCCTATCCAGGAAAGGGGGGTATTTTTCATAGTTCCCTCATTTCCCCATGGTGTTACCACTAAGATTCAGCTTTCATGCACTCAAATATATGTGGGGCCTCATGCGATCTTTCTATCATAATTTCAGGTTCATGGGGGACAACTAAATATTTCTTCTTTTGTTGCAGAGGAGGTTAGGTAACTCTCATTATTAGTCATGAAAATTTCACACACTAGTAGTGATGGGAAATTCATTAGTTGCCCTCTTTTTTTATGTCCTCATATATATATTTCTAATGGGTTATTTTGTGCATCAAACGGAGATCGTATGCCAAAGTTACGTCCCCAGGAAGTTGATGTACCAATTTACCTAAACAGGGCCTATAGTTTTTCCGCTTCATCTCCTAGGGTTAGGTTTTGGGATGTTTAGGATTTTCCATTGTTTATCAATAATAAGTAGGCCTTCGAGCCTCATTGTAACGCAGTTCAGAGGCATGTAGTCACCACATCTCTTCTCAGAGATAAGCTATTGTCACCTGAGCTAGTTTATTTCCATTATTTCTATAAGCTTATTTCAGTTATTTGATATTAATGAAATGAAGTATATTTTCTACTACATCTCTTCTTTTATGTTCATTTATGTATTTTATTGTGTTCCTTCAAAAATCTGGATCAGTGGTATCAGAGTGGTCTGCTCTTTCTTGATCTTTCTTTACATGTCCCCAATGAGATCAAGGTATAAGGAGTTAGGGTTCGATCTAGTTGGATCTTTGCAAGATCAGCCTCGCAAGCCTCGACGGCCTCCCATGGTGGAGGAAATGAAAGACAAGGGAGAAGGATATCCTATCAAAATATTGCTTGAGGAGGCCCTCCAGAAACAGAGGAACACGATGATGGATAAATTTGCCGAGATCCTTCGACGACTACCCACCGGCGACGCATCTTCATCCTAGACTCATGAACCATTTAAGAGCTCTATCCTTCAATGTTGCAGGAAACAATCTTAGTTTTTTAGTGTGTGATAAGTATCCATAAGACCTAAAAAATATCTAAAATTCAAAGATGAATGTTTCTGGATCCTCTGTCCTCATCCCATGGAAGTTGGGAAGGAAATAGGGAGGGATGTTCTTCATAGGTAGACTGATGTCCATATCTTGTATGGGAAACCCAATAAGATATTCTTCATTTTCATCATATCCATCCATCTCTTCTTCCTTCAAAAGTGTATGGTGATGTGGTTCTTACTGCACCACGTGGTCAAGTGGGGGGTTGGTGTTGGGGAAGTTTTTTCTTTTTAAACAATTCTGAGTATCCCTACTCCTATGAGGCATGAAAATCAATTTTTTTTTGTATTTTTCAATATTTCAGAAACAACATGAAAAAGGAAAGAAGAAAAGAATGCTAAAACAAAATCAAAGCATCTACCAGACACCTCCCCAGCAATGGCGCAAAAAAGTGGTGAGCCCTGGTATTACACCAAGAGTGCTGCAACTCCCAGGGGCTGCCCTACTTTACTTTATCAACCCAGGGTTCATACAAACTTGGAGGTGATAGTGTTATATGCACAACAGATGCATTCTTCTCATATCATCCTATTTTTCTTTGTGAGTGCTATTTCTTAAACTATTGTAAGAATTGGGCAGTAAATTACTAGAAGGAAATGATAGAAAGGAAATTAAACTAAAGTGTTGAAAATAAATAACAAGAATGAAATTAGTTTAATTGGCATAAAGGGAAATTAATGAAAAGAAACTAAGCTAACTTGCTGAAAATAAATGGTAGAATGGAAACTAATTCTAAACCACACTTAACTTGGAAAATTATCTAAATGCACTCTACTTATCCTATAGTCTATCTAACAGGCTTCTATCCATGCAACTAAGCTATCAATAACTTAATTCTACTTGAAAAGGGGTTGGTTTGCAACTTGGAGGGAAGAAAAGAGCTAAAGTGGTGAATTGAGGGATTAGCGCATGAAGCAGGGCTTAGAAGTGGAAATCGGGGGTTAAAACCTTATAAAACCTTATAATATGGTAGAAATGGCTTTGGAGTAGGCAGAACTCAAAATTACGATGGTGGAGTGAGATGGAGGGAAAATTTGCGATGTGAAATGTCACAATAACAACTTTGCAAGTTTGAAGGGATAGTGGTAAAGGTTAATGGAATGAACTAAAATGTGCGAAGTGCAATTTGCAACGCGTGACATGGCGGTGAGACCGACAGCGGGGCGCGATTTCGCAATATTGTAATCTCAAGAACAAGTGATACGTGATTAAAGGTAAAAGCTAAAAGTTGTGGGCTGCGATCTGCGATGTGGTAAGTTCAGCGAAGTGTGAAGTGCGAAGTTCAAAGTGCAACGAGTGATGTGGCGGATTCATCACATCGGCGGAATAAGTGATAAGTGTTATGCGAAAAAGGTAAATGATGTGATTTGTGATTTGCAATTTTGCAATATCACAATCGCAAGAATCAAGCGGTAAGCGTTAAAGGTAAAAGGTAAATGTTGCAATATATGAAGTGTGATGTACGGTAGCGGGAATTTCGAGGAGGAATGTGGAGGTTGGGTTTTCGATGGTTTTCAAGTGTTTTTGTGTTAAAACGAGTCTGACAATAGTGACCGATAGAACGAAAGAATAAGGCAGGAAATTAGCGAAGGAGAACGGTAAGTCTTCAAGGAAAAAGGTAAGAGTTGCGAAGTGCGATTGCGATGTACGGTGGCGGGAGACTCGAGGAGAAAAGGTGGAGGTTGGTTTTTTGGTGGTTTTGAATGGTTTTTCACGTGTTTTTCATAAAAAGGGTTAGGCGGTCGTGAACGAAAAAATAGATAAATAAGGCTTTGAAGGGCTTAAGTGCATTAGGAAAAGAAGAGGTAAGTACAATGTTAAGATGAGGATAAAAGTAGGGGAATGGAGGTGTAAGATCAGTGCTCAGAATTGAGACACACCTATGGGTTCGTGCACGGGAAACATACATAAATGCGAGATGAAATAGTGAAAGAAAGGCTTGGACTTGGTGATACAAATTCTTCCCAAAACTTCAAACAAAAAACAATTTTTTCCTGTGGGAAGGTCTACCCTACTCGAACTCTATTGACAAAGATGAGAGGGGGAGACTTGACCACATTTTTTGGAGTTTTCCCTCTATTTTACTACACATAAGAAATTAAAACTACAGTAGCACAAAAACTAAACAGTAAAGAAACTTATCAGAAGAAGATATAACTTAAATGGCATAAGCAAAACTAGCTAAATGACATAATGAAAAAGATAGTAATAGCAGAGAAGTTGAGGCACATGGATTGGGCCCTAACCCATGCGCCTAGCCCTCTGAAACTTAAATCAGTGGAATGAAACCAGTCTACTCATTTCATAAAATAATAACTGCATACATATTTGAAAGTTTGATCCCTAAATAAAACAAAAATCTCAATAGCTCACAACAATAGTTCTAAATGGAATCGAGACTAGAATAGACTAATTAACTAACTAACTAACTCCTAACTCTAGCTCTGCTCTATTTATTCTCCAGGGTAGCTACTAACTGCTCCCTTGAAAATGGTGATTGAGTCCACTTTGACTCCAAGTAAACATAGATTGAGTGTCCTTCGTCTTCAGTTTCTTGGCTGCCTCTTGGAATTCGATTTGTTGTAGATCCAAGTGAAGTATGGATTGAGTGCACTTGGTCTTGAGTTTCTTGGCTGCCTCTGAAATTCAAAATGTTGGAGGGGGATCTCATGAGGATCCTTTGGCTACCTTTGAGAGTTATGGAGGGAGGACAATCCCCTTGAATCTCTCCAATATTTCTCCCTAATTTACTGATGTTGTGCTCATTTATTCTCAAATCCTGATCTTCCAGTGGCAGGGAGCAAGTCCCTAAATCATCTCCTTCTCCAAATATTTATAATCTGCCAAATATTCTCACAATATTTTACAAAAATAACCAATATTAGGCACAAATATGCAATTACATTTAAACCTTCCTAAGAAAATATTAAGGCATAAGAAAACATTATTAAGTGTAAAAGGAGAGATTTAATATATCCTATTTTGTGCATAAGGAAGGTAGATGGGCTTAAGAAAGGTTAGATGGACCTTATTTTATGTTTAATTTAGAGGCACATCATCACCCCCCTACTAAAACTGTTGTTCATCCTCTAAGCAAGTTATTCATCCTCCCTGCCTTATGGTTCTTCTTGTGTGCTGGCTTATTTTATTTTCTATTTATTTGACCATGTGCTACTCCTCCTGCCAATCTTCCTGCTATTCTTCTTGCATTTATTCTCGTATGTGCTTCATAGAGGTCCTCAGATGCCTTAAGAAATTATGTTTTGCATGAAAAGGGGTGGTTGATCCACCTTTTATTTGATTTCTTTTCTTTTCTTTTCCCTTTTTTTTCTTCTTTTTATTTATTTTTTCCATTTTTTATTGCACGCAAAGTAAATTCACAGTTCTTTTTTCTGTGAACTGAGTTCACCCTTGGTTACCCCTTGGCACTCCTTGTCTTATATTACAATGAAATTCTTACTGCCCACTTTCTCAAGTCCTTTTTACTTTTTTCTTGTTCCTTTTCTTGGTGGAAAAAGTGAGGCTAGTTGCTAGATAAGGCTGAGGTTGCTCTATTACTGATTTTGGCTATAAAAAAAAACTTTCCTTCTCACACTTTTTAATGTTTTATTAAGCTAAAATAGATTTGAAGAAAGGGCTAGATGATTGCATAACTGAGCCTTACCATTGATTTATTTTTGCATGTGATATTGAAGTTACTGCTGATATGGTTGTTGAAGTTGTATTTGGTGGTTCTGAAGCTGCATTTGATAATCTACTTGAGGTCCTTTTGGAGCTTCTAAGCACAGGAGGAGGAAGTCCAAGTTTGACTACCTTTGACTAAAGTGTTGACAAAATTTTATTTTTGTGCCAACTTGCTATTTTCTGCTTGCAAAGGTTGGAGAGCACCTACACTCATTAGAGAGAGATACATGGAGAAGCACATTCTTTTTTTTTTCCTTTTTTTTTGAAGGCCTACTAGCTACCTCAATGAGTTTTTCAACTAGAAGGTCTACCTAGGCGCCTCAAAGGAGGTTTTCACCTAGGATATTTATTTTCCTTTCTTTTATTCAACCCAATGACCGCCCCATGGAGGTTTTCAATCAATGAGCCAACCTCAAACACCTCAAAAGAGGTCTTCACCTGAGATTTTATTCTTTTTCCCTTTTTTTCTCTTTTTTTTTTAAATTTTATTTTTCAGTTTCCTACTGTACTTGAAAAAAAAAAAAACATTTTTCAAGTATAGGAATACTTCCAATGGAGCCATGTGTACATCAAGATGATAGTTAAAATCAGATGCACACTTGGAATACATGTTCTGACATGTACCTGAATATAAGAGATGAATTTCTTTGATTGGGATTGTATCAAGTATTGTTGGAGAAGAGTGTGTTGCTGCAACTTAATGACTATTTGGAACCATATGTCAATATAGTTGTGATGCCCCTGGTTCACTTTGTTGGGTATGTGTTATATTCTTTCCACGACTAGCCCCACGCGTTGTACGTTGCGGCGAGAGCAGTAGGGGGGTCATAGCGGGGGCGACAGTGCCCCAGCAAAAAACAATTTGGTGTGCAGACCCACCCATGTTTTGTGCATAAGTTTGCACATGGTTTTGGGGTACGATGGTTTTTGGCCCCTGGTATTTTGTAGATCCGGTTAAGGGAACTACAGTTATGTTCTAATCTAGGGTTAATGGATTGGGGTTTATGTATGCTTCAACATGTATATATATGTGTTGTAACAATAAAAGGAATATAATGAAAAAATCAAGTTGGTCGTCCCAATTTAGGATCCAGGGGAAAATATCTTTGTTTATCTGTTTTATGTTTTATGCTCTCGCTATTGTTTATTTTCTATTATAAGATTCGTGTGTAGATAATTTCTATTCAGGGTTAAAACCTACATTTGTTATCAGAGTTGTTTCAGCTTCAAGGGGACGCCTTTGCTGCTGAGGATTTTTTGCTTGGACTGAGGTAGACCCTGTTCAGTGGGAGATCTGCGGGATCGATTCTTGGGGTGAAAGAAGATGGCGAGCGGCGGAAAGATAGAGATCGAGAAATTTAATGGTCATAGTTTTGAGTTATGGAAGCTCAAGATGGAGGATTTGCTGGTGGATAAAGATCAGTGGATCGTGGTAGATCCAGGTACTAAACCTACGGTAATGTCAAATGAAGACTGGAAGAAACTGGATCAGAAGGCTAAGAGCACAATACGGTTGTGTGTCTCAGATTCAGTATTGTTGAATGTATCTGGGGAAGCTACGACGAAGAATTTGTGGGAAAAACTTGGGACTTTGTACCAATCTAAGTCTCTGGTGAATAAGTTGTTCTTGAGGAAAAAGTTGTATAACCTGAGGATGAAGGATGGAGACTCAGTGACAAAGCATCTAAACGCCTTCAATACTGTGGTAAGTCAGCTTTCATCTATTGATATTAAAATCTTAGATGAAGATAAGTGCATCAATTTGTTGTGTTCTCTACCAGACTCGTGGGACAATCTGGTTATTGCAATAGGTAGCAATACAACTACCTTGAATTTTGATGACATTGTCTCAGCCTTGTTGTGGGAGGAAATGAGACGGAGAAATATGGAGGGCCAGAATGGAGATGCCTTATCTGTACGAGGAAGGTCCCAAAACAGAAACAAGAATAAGGTTTCGAGTGGGAGATCCAAATCTAGAGGGAGATCTAAATCTCCTGGAAAGTTTGTAAAGGTATGCTGGAAATGCGGAAAGGAAGAGCACTACAAAGGGTAATAAAGCTCTGAGAAAGGAAGGGATGCGATGATGCTCATACTGCGAGGAGGCAAAAACCACCTTGGATGAAGGTGGGGATGTGTGTTGGCTTCTTTTCTTCCAAATACACATGTAGATCATGAGTCATGGTTGATTATTTCGGAGTGCATCCTTTCACATCACTTTCCATGAGGGAGTGGTTCTGCGAGTATGAGAAATATGATGGTTGTGATGTCTTCCTAGGGGATGATAGGAAGGCCATAATCGTCAGACGTGGAAAGGTCAAGCTAAATCTGTCAGGTAGATGGACTAGAACACTTCCTGGTGTTCTGCATATTCCTGCATTGGCCAAAAATCTGATTTCTGTAAGCAAGATGGATGATGCCGGTGTAAAAATAGTGTTCGAGAAAGATGCCTACAAGATGGTTTGGGGAGCACTGGTATTAATGCAGGGAGTTCGGACTGGAACTCTGTACAAGCTACAAGGTAGCACTGTTATTGATGGGTGTAACAGTTCTATGGTTCCTGAAAGTGGAGTGGAAAGCCTAGCTGTCTCAAGAGAAAAGACCATGCTATGGAATCAAAGGCTTGGACATATTCGAGAGAAGGGCCTTCAGATACTGCATGGAAATGGTATGGTAGAAGGTATGTCTAATTTCTCTTTGGATTTCGATTTCTATGAACATTGTGTATATGGGAAGTAGAATCATGTGAGTTTTCCTTCTAGTGCTAAGAGGGCAAACAAGATATTAGAACTTGTGCACAGTGATGTGTTTGGACCTGTGTCAGTTCCATCCTTTGGGATAGTATATGTACTATGTTTCATTTAGATGACGTCTCAAGGAATACATGGATGGCTAAGGAAGAAGTACGAGAGTATTTGAAAAATTTAAAGAATTTAAGGCTACGGTGGAAACCCAGAGATAGAGAAGAAGATAAAGAAGTTGAGAATGAGATAATGGAAGGGTTCTTTAAGAGGTGAAAAAGTTTTGTAGAGAAGTGTGGTATAGCCGCGACTAATCCATGCCCTCGGCCAAAACGAAGTTGCAAAAGGAATGAACAGAACGTTGATGGAAAGGCAAGAAGCATGCTCAGTGGTACCATGTTAGGACAAGAATTCTAGGCAGAGGCAGTGGAGACTACATGTTACTTAGTTAACAGATCACCTTCATCAGTGTTGGAGGATAAGACTCCACATGAGGTATGGACTGGTAAGAAACCCTCTCTTTCACATCTAAGGGTATTTGGATGTGATGCATATGTACATGTTCCAAAGGATAAAAGGACCAAGTTGGATAATAAATCTGAAAGGTACATCTTTATTGGGTATAAGGATGGTTTAAAGGGTTACAAGCTTTGGAACCCAGAAACAAGGAAGGTTGTGTACAGCCGAGATGTGGTGTTTAGAGAAGTGAAAGATGTTGTTAAACATGAAGTCCTACCAAAGGAACCTGGGAAGATAGAGTTTGAGCTAAAGGAGGATGAATCAGACTCTACAACAGAAGAAGACTCAGAAGATGAAGAGCCACAAACTCCAGCTTTGAGAAGATCAGTTCGGGAAAGAAGGCAACCAGAAAGGTATAGTCCATCTGCTTTCTGTTCAAGTTTTTCCTTAACTATAACTGATGATGAACCCAGAACTATCAGGGAGGCAGTAGATTCAGAGGATGGAAAACTCTGGAAGGAGGCCATGGTTGATGAAATGGCATCCTTGCACAAAAACGATGCATGGGATCTGGTGGAGTTGCCGGCTGAAAGGAAGCCCATTGGGAGCAAATGGGTGTTTAAGAAGAATATGAATGTAGAAGGCAAGGTGGAGAAATACAAAGCTCGGTTGGTAGCGAAAGGTTATTCCCAGGTGCCGGGAATTGATTTTGGTGATATTTTTTCTCCTGTTGCCAAAGTTACTTCTATTAGATTAATTTTATCTGTTGCTACTGCATTTTATTTTGAGATAGAACAGATGGATGTGAAGACAACATTTCTTCACGAGGATCTAGAAGAGGAGATCTACATGAAGCAACCTGGAGGCTTTATGGTGAAGGGTAAGAAAGAACCGATATGCAGATTGAAGAAGTCTCTATATGGGTTAAAACAGTCACCAAGGATGTGGTATCAGAAATTTGATACCTATATGCGGGGACTTGGCTCCACCAGAAGCAAGGAGGATCACTGTGTTTATTTTAAATTAATTGGTGACCATGTTATTTATTTGGTCTTGTATGTGGATGATATGTTGTTGATTGGAAATGACAAAGAAATTATCCAAGATTTGAAGACAAAACTGTTCTCCAAATTTGACATGAAGGATATTGGTGCTGAAAACTATATTTTGGGCATGGAAATTAAGAGAGATCAGGAAAAGAGGAAGCTTTGGTTAAATCAGAGGAAGTATGTCGATACTATATTGCATAGGTTCAATATGCAGGATAGTAAACCTGTGAATGTTCCTATTCATGTAGGTGTAAATCTGTTTGCTGAACAGTGTCCCAAGACACAAGAAGAAGAGGAGGATATGTCCCATGTTCCATATGCAAGTGTAGTGGGTAGCCTGATGTATGCAATGGTCTATACTAGACTAGACATTGCACATGCAGTGGGAGTATTGAGCAGGTTTATGTCAAACCCAGGGAAGGAGCATTGGATAGCAGTGAAGCGGGTTTTCAGATATTTATGTGGCACTAGTGATTATGGCTTGTGCTACCAGGGAAGACCAGGATTGGAAAGAATGTTGGAAATTCATGGTTTTTTTGATGCAGACTGGGCTGGAGATCTGGACCAAAGAAGATCTACAAGTGGGTATGTGTTTAGCCTATTTGGAGGTGCAGTCAGTTGGATGAGTAAAAGACAGTCTATAGTGGCGCTTTCAACTACAGAGGCAGAATACATAGCAGCCACTCATGCAAGAAAGGAAGCAGTTTGGTTGCAGAGATTGTGTTTAAGTATGGGGTTGGTACAGCAAGCTATAAGGATAGACTGTGATAGCCAAAGTGCAATTTTCTTGGCTAAGAACCCTGCTTATCATTCAAAGACAAAGCACATTGATGTTCAATATCACTTTGTTAGAGATATGGTTGAGGCTAAAAAGGTGTTGCTGGTAAAGGTGGACACTTTGAAGAATGTTGCAGATGCATTGACGAAGTCTGTGAGCACTCAGAAGTTCTCTTGGTGTAGAGAAATAATGGGTGTTGAAGAATTGGCCCAATGACTAAGCTCTCTTGTGGCCCCCTATGGAAAGAAAACAACAAGTGGGAGAATGTTGGGTATGTGTTATATTCTTTCCACGACTAGTCCCACGCGCTGTACGTTGCGCCGGGCGCAGCAGGGGGGTCACAGGGGGGGCGGCAGCCCCCCCTTTCGGGGTCCGGGGCAGCGCCCGTTTGTACTTGTGTGCGGACCCACCCATGTTTTGTGCATGAGTTTGCACATGGTTTTTGGGTACGATGGTTTTTGTCCCCTGGTATTTTGTAGATCCAGTCAAGGGAACTAGGGTTATGTTCTAATCTAGGTTTAATGGATTGGGGTTTATGTATGCTTCGGCATGTATATATATGTGTTGTAACACTAGAAGGAATATAATGAAAAAATCAACCGGTCGTCCCGATTTGAATCCAGGGGAAATCTCTCGTGTTTATCTTTTTTTTTTTTGTGTTTTATGCTCTCGCTATTTGCTTATTTTCTCGTTATAATATTCATGTGATAATTTCGTTCGTGGTTAAAACTCACACACTTTGCCGAGCTGGATCACCTTGGATGTCCTATTCCCATTATGGATGTCAATCTTCCTCTTTTTGTTGATTGTTCTCTTGAACACATGGAGGAAATGCTGGTAAACATGAGGGAACTTTCTCAACAACCGATTCTGATATCTTCTCTTCATCAAGTGCATCCCTTGATTATTTGATCTCCTCATTCATATATTCTTCTTCTTTATGTTGTCCTTCAATGACATTAAGAAAATATCTTCTTTGCAATACCTTTCTTGAACTAAGATGAAGACCATTTAGATAAAGAGGATATGTTTGGTATTGTTGTACCTCAACATTGTAAGTGGGCTGAGATACTTCGTGGCGTGGGTTTGAAAATGGTGGTACAAGTAGTTGAGTGGGGCTGGATATATGAGATGGATGTGGTTGAGGCTGTATTTGTGGTGGAGGTGGATGGTAGGGATAGCATGGATTTGGGTATGGAGCCTATATGAAGGAAAATATTGAGGATATTGTGGATTTTCCCAATAAGGACCTAGCCAACCATGTTCCCGAGATTGGTTTTGGGGGTGAGATGGCCAAGGTTTCCAAGGAGGGAGTGTATCCCAATTAGTTTGAGATGGATGTGAATAAGCTTGAAATTGTGAAGTGGATCCTTGCATCATATCAAGTTGACTAGGTTGTTAGGGTATCCTTGGAGCTACATAACATAACTTCTTTGGTGATTGCCTTGCTCCATTGTCTTCTTGGTAAATTTCTTTAAAATTGGGGAATGATGAAAAACATTTATTAGCATATGATTCTGCATGGATAACAAAAATATCAACATCTTCTTTTTGCTCATTTTGCATTCTTAACATTTCTACTTGTTCACTTAGATTGCTAAGAATTTCTGTTTTAAAGTTATCAAGCAAATTTCCAAGTTCATCTTGCCTTACCAATGTTGATGTTGATTTACTTACTCTTTCCTTTCCTCTTGATATGCACTTGCATGTTTCACAAATTTCTTCAAATGACAATTGGTATACATCTCCTCTACTCATGAGATTAAGGATATCAATCCACTCATCCCTAATTGTTCTAAGTAAGAGGGTTTTTAGTGTGTCAAATCCTAGATGATGCAATTTTTCCCTCTTAACATTATACATGAACCTCTCTATTAGATCCTCAAGGCTCTCATCATCTTCTTTGTTCATTCTAAAAATTTCTTCTCTAACATCACAATCTTTATATTTTTCTAGAAATATATTTTGCATATCATTCCATGATCTTATTGAATTAGTACCTAGAATCATTAACCATTTAAGAGCTCTATCCTTCAATGTTGCAGGAAACAATCTCAATTTTTGAATGTGTGATAAGTATCAATAAGACCTACAAAGTATCTCAGATTCAAAGAGAAATGTTTATGGATCCTCTGTCCTCATATCATGGAAGTTGGGAAGGAAATATTGAGGGATGTTCTTCAAAGGTAAACTGATGTCCATATCTTCAATGGGAAACCCAATAAGATCCTCTTCATTGTCATCATATCCATCCATCTCTTCTTCCTTCAAAAGTGTATGGTGATGTGGTTCTTACTACACCACGTGGTCAAGTGGGGGGGTTGGTATTGGAAAAAAAAATATGAGTATCCCTACTCCTATGAGGCATGAAAATCAGATTTTTTTTGTATTTTTCAATATTTTGAAAACAAAATGAAAAAGGAAATAAGAAAATAATGCTTAAAACATAATCAAAGCATCTACTAGACACCTCCCCAGAGACGGCACCAAAAAGTGGTGAGCCTTGCATGTACCCCAAGAGTGCAAGCTGCAACTCTCAAGGGTCACTTACTTCTTACTTTTATCAACCCAAGGTTAGTACAAACTTGGAGGTGATAGTGTTATATGCACACAGAGTTGCATTATTCTGTCATCCTCTTCTCGCTTTATGAGAGGGTGCTATTTCTCAAAACTATGATAAGAACTCAGAAGTAAAAAGTAAATTACTGGAAGGAAATGACAGAAAGGAAATTAAACTAAAGTGCTAAAAAGAAATGACAAGAATGAAACTAATTTAATTAGCAGAAAGGGAAATGACTGAAAATAAACTAACCTAACCTGCTGAAAATAAATGGTAGAAAGGAAACTAATTCTAAACCACACTTAACTTGGAAAATTATCTAAATTCACTCTACTTATCCTATAGTCTATCTAACATGCTTCTATCTGTGCAACTAAGCTATCCATGACTTAATTCTACTTGAAAAAGGGTTGATTTGTAGCTTGGAGGAAAGAAAAGGGCTAAAGTGGCGAATTGAGGGCTTAGGTCATGAAACAGGGCTAAGAAGTGGAAAGTGGGGGTTAAAATCTTATAATATGGTATAAATGGCTTTGGAGTGGACAAAACTCAAAAGTGCGATGGTGGAGTGCGATGGAGGGAAACGTTGTGATGTGCGATGTCGCAATCGCAACTTTTAAAGTTTAAAGGGATAGCGGTAAAGGTTAACAGAATGAAATAAAATGTGTGAAGTGCGATTTTCGACGTGTGATGTGGCAATGGGACCAACGACGGAGCGCAATTTCGCAATATCACAATCGCAAGAACAAGCGGTATGTGATTAAAGGTAAAAGCTAAAAGTTGCGGGCTGTGATCTATGATGTGCTAATTTTAGCGAAGTACAAAGGGAAACGAATGATGTGGCAGATTCATCGCATTGGTGGAATAAGCAATAAGCATTATGTGAAAAAGGTAAATGATGTGATTTTCGATTTCGCAATATCACAATCGCAAGAATCAAGCGGTCATGTATTAAAGGTAAAAGGTAAATGTTGCGATCTGCGAAGTGCGATGTACGGTAGTGGGAATTTCGAGGAGGAAGGTGGAGGTCGGGTTTTCGATGGTTTTCAAGGATTTTTTTGTTATAATGAGTCAGACGACGGTGACTGATAAAACGAAAGAATAAGGCAGGAAATCAACGAAGGAGAGAGGTAAGTCTTCAAGGAGAAAGGTAAGAGTTGCGAAGTGCGATTGCGAAGTACGGTGGTGGGAGAATCGAGGAGAAAAGGCGGAGGCTGGTTTTTCGGTGGTTTTGAATGGTTTTTCATGTGTTTTGTATAAAAAGGGTAAGGCGGACATTAATGAAAAAACAGAGAAATAAGGCTTTGAAGGGCTTAAGTGTGTTAGGCAAAGAAGAGGTAAGTACAACGTTAAGATGAGCAGAAAAGGAGGGGGATGGAGGCATAAGAGTAATGCTCGGAAGTGAGACACACCTACGGGTTCATGCATGGGAAACAGAGAGAAATGCAGGATGAAACAGTGAAAGGAATGCTTGGACTTGGTAATACAAATTCTTCCCAAAAATTCAAAAAGAAAGAAATTTTGGCATGTGGGAAGGTCTACCCTGCTCGAACTCTATTGACAGAGATGAGAAGGGGAAAATTGACCACGGTTTTTCAAAATTTCCCTCTAGTTTAGTACGCATAAGCAATTAAAACTACAACAGCACAAAAACTAAATAGTAATGAAACTTATCAGAAGCATATTAACTTAAATGGCAGAAGAAAAACTAGCTAAATGACAGAAAGACAAAGATAGTAACGACAAAGAAGCTGGGGCACATGTATTGGGCCCTAACCCATGTGCCTAGCCCTTTGAAACTTAAATCAATGGAATGAAACCAATCTACTCATTTCATAAAAGAATAACTGCATACATCTCTGAAAGTTTGATCCCTGAATAAAACAAAAATATCAATAACTCACAACAATAGTTCTTAATGGAATCGAGACTAGAATAGACTAACTAACTAACTAACTAACTAAATAACTAACTCCTAGATCTAGCTCTGCACTATTTATTCTCCAGGGAAGCTACCAACAGCTCCCTTGAAAATGGTGATTGTGCCCACTTTGACTCTAAGTAAACATAGATTGAGTGCCCTTCTTCTTCAGTTGCTTGGCTACCTCTTGGAATTTGATTTGTTGGAGACTCCAAGTGAAGTATGGCTTGAGTGCACTTGGTCTTGAGTTGCTTGGTTGCCTCTGAAATTCTAATTGTTGGAGGGGGATTTCATGAGGATCCTTTGGCTGCCTTTGAGATTTAAGGAGGGCGGAAAATCCCCTTGAATCTCTCCAATATTTCTCCCTAATTTCCTGATGTTGTGCTCATTTATTCTCCAATATTGATCTTCTAGTGGCAGGGAGAAAGTCCCTAAATCATCTCCTTCTCCAAATATATATAATATGCCAAATATTCTCACAATATTCTACAAAAATAACCAATATTAGGCACAAATATGCAATTACCTTTAAACCTTCCTAAGAAAATTTTAAAGCATAATAAAACATTATTAAGTGTAGAAGGAGAGATTTAATATATCCTTTTATGTGCATAAGGAAGGTATATGGGCTTAATAAAGGTTAGATGGGCCTTATTTTATGTCTAATTTAGAGGCCCATTAGTACAGGGACATCTTCTTCACCTCATGTTGGGGTGCCTCTGCACTGTCAGGTCAAGCACTCCATCTATCTGACCCTAGATGCGTCGCTACCCAAAGGACCAATCTATCGCCGATTTGTTTTAGAGAACGACGAAATAAAGAGGTAGATTCAGGAGCTGCTATAGAAAGGTCACATCCGACCAAGTTCATTGCCCTTTGGGAGCCCGATTGTGTTGGTGCAGAAGAAGGATCGAACTTGGAGACTCTGTATTGACTATCGGCCGCTGAACAATATCATTGTCTTGAATAGATATCCGATCCCACAGATTGATGACCTTTTGGACCAACTCAAGGGGGCCAAATATTTTAGCAAGATTGACTTGAAGTCCGGGTATCACCAGGTACCAATTGAACCCTTCGATGGGTGGAAGATTGCTTTCAAAGCCAAGGAGGGTCTTTTTGAATGGCTGGTCATGCCTTGCGGTTAACGAATGCTCCCGCAACCTTCATGAGGTTGATGGACGACATCTTGCGACCATTCACTAACTCATTCGTGGTGGTGTATTTGGATGACATCTTGATCTTCAGCCAGAGTTGGGAAGAGCACCTCCAACACATTCGACAAGTCCTCCAAACATTGCGGCAACACAAGTTGTGTGCCAATTTGGAGAAATGCACTTTGGGTATTAACTGTGCCCCAATATCTAGGGCACATTATTAATGAGACAGGGTGCATAGACCCAACCAAGATCCAATTCATTTGGATTAGTCATTACAACACCTACCGTGAGGCTCCATGGCTTTCTAGTTCTTTCCAATTTATACCATAGGTCAGACAGTTCTCCTACCACTTTCAGCTTTACTCAGTTTCCAAGGAGGGTGAAAGCAAAATCATTTAACTGAATTTGAAAAAATATGAATTCACAGAGGTTAGCTAACGCCCATCTACACCAATTCTCACATTACTAGAATTCTAGCAACCATTTGAGATCAAGACAGATGCCTCTCCTGATTTACCAAGGATTAAGAATAATACTTACCTCATGAGGCATAGGCATCCACAGATATCAAAGAGATGTTTGACATAGTCTGGAAGTATGCCACTTATGACAAAGAGATGTATTTCATTATGCAGGCTTTTCAACAATGGAATCACTACATTTTGGGGAAGGAAACGATCATCCACATAGACCACTGACCCCTGCAGTTCATACATACACAAGGGAAGTTGTAGAGTGATCATCATTAGAAATGGTCCACATATATGCAACAGTTTCATTTGAACGTCAAGTACAAGAAGGGCATCACCAATAATGTTGCAGACAACCTCAGCGAACCACCGATCGTGGAATTAACAACTGCGCTCGACTCTTGTGAGCACGAATCTTCGGGTTGGACGTATCTCTACAAAAATGATCCAAAATTAGGCAACACATACCAAACGCTCCTCGAGGGTAAGAAAGTTCCAAAATTTCACCTCTAGGATGCACTATTATGCCACCTGGGACACCTCTATGTTCCTTCAAGAGAGCATGCCAAAATTATTTGGGAAGCGCACTACAATCGAGTCGTTGGACATTTCGAGGTCGAGAAAACAGTGGCAGTTCTGGAGAAGTATTTATATTTTCCAAACCTTCGACATGATGTCTGGAAGTACATCAGAGCCTGCACTCACTTTTCCATTTCCAAACTGACCATCAAGAAGTAAGGCCTATATAGTTTGTTTCCTAACCCTAGTTGGTCATGTGAATCCATCTCCATGGATTACAACTTTGGGCCTTCCTCATACTCAAGGAAGCACAACAACGATCACATTTTTTTGTCATCTACAAATTCTCTAAGATGGTCATTATGTATTTTCGCAAGAAGAACATTATCATAGCAGAAGCCACTACTAAACTCTTCTTTGAGAAGTTGTGGGTACACTCCTTGGATCCCACTATCCATTATCTCAAAATAAGACAACAGGTTCCTCAGTAAATTTTGGTCAAGTCTCTAGTCGATGCTAGACACCAAGCTCACTACGTCCACAACTTTCCACCCCCAAATTTATGGCCAAACAGAGGTCACCAGTAGGATGGTCGTACACATTCTACGCATGTACAAATCAAATAATGCATGCAAATGAGATGAAATCCTCCCCTATGTCCAACACAACTAGAACTGGGCTCTCCACAACTCAACTGGCCATAGCCCCTTTCAGGTGGGCTTGGGATTCCAGCGACTATGTCCCATTGATGTGGTCATACCATTTGCAACTACTCAAGAAGATTCATCTCATGTCCATTTTGAAGCCAAAAAGGTGAATAACTTCATTGAGCGCATTCAACACATTCTCCAACGGGTCCATTACATATTTAATAGAGCCAATGATAAGTACAAGCAACGACATGCTCAACATCTGGTACCACACAAGTTTCATGTGGGTGAAAAACTTTGGTTTCGTTTGCAGTATGAGCACTCATGTCTCCACCGCAAGCCACCCTTTCAGCAGGGCCACATACCATCACCATGGTTGTAGGGACAATTCCTTCAGGCCGCATTCCGCCCATTCCTTATTCTTCACCTGTTCATTGTGTTGCACGTCCTAATTTCACCTCACATTATTAATACATCCGACACCGCAGAACAACTCACACCAACAGAGTTAAACCCAGATTGCATGGAACAGGCCACCACAGATTGTATCATGGACATGCAAATCAAGAACACTCGCCAACAGAAGATCCAACTGTATCGGGTTGTCAAAGCTGGCCAACTCCTGCACCAAGGAAAGTGGTTCACCAAGGACCAAGTTTAGCAGAAATTTCCTCATCTCATGGAGGAACTTAATGCAATGGGGACCATTGCTTCCTAAGGGGGGATGAATGATCCAGGTGGATATTGGTGGCCACCCACCTATTCCACTTGGCCCCCCACCATTGTCTCTTTCAGTTTTTTTAGTTTCCTTAATTGTAGCAATACCCCATCGTTTTCAAGTAAGTCAAGTCCCGAACTTCCAAAGCCATTTTCTAGGCCCAACCAAGATTTTTTGGAAAACCAAGACCAACATGGGTTTTTGATATATTCTTGTCACTTAAAATTTGCGTTCCTAGGATATATATTTCTAGCGAGGTATTGTGCGTGTCAAACAGAGATCATATTCCAAAGTTACGTCCCCAGGAAGTTGATGTACCAGTTTACCCAAACATGGCCCATAGTTTTGCTGCTTCATCTCCTAGGGCTAGGTTTTTGGATGTTTAGGGGTTTTCCATTGTTTCTCAATAATAAATATTCCTTTGAGACTCATTGTAACATAGTTCAAAGGCATGTATACGCCACATTTCTTCTCAGAGATAAGCTACCATCACCCGAGCTAGTTTATTTCCATTATATCATGTTTATTTAGTTAATGACAGTTAATAAAATGAAGTATATTTGAGGTTAAATATTTATTTATGTTCATTTCTATGTATTTTTTATTTCATTCTTTCATAAATATAGATCAAAATAACTTTGGTAGAATTCCAGAGAAATAACCAAACAAGAGGGGTCAAAATACGTAGAAGAAACTAAACCGTAAGGAAAAAAAAAGAGAGAGTCGAAGAAGTACCCGGAGGAGAATATGACCGAAATTTCAGAAGATCCATTCAGGAAAATAATTCAATGGTCCCTAATATCTTGAAAATTTTAACGGAAAGTGATGGTTAAGTCTTTAAAGTTAGAAAGCAATGGCCAAAACAAGACTGGCCCAAAAGAAGAAAACAAAGAGAATCCACATAGTAGAAAAGAAAACATCGAAAGTTTAGGAATAAATTTGATAATGAGTTAAAATTTTCAAATTATGCAAACACTAATCACCATAAATGATTGATCTAGAGGAAGAGGGATATAAGACACCTCCTCATATAGTTAGTCCAACAAGAATTTAACAAGACAAACTCCAGAAATTGGTCCAGTTCAACAAGATATTTATGATTATGTGGAATATTTAGAGCAAAAGGCACAACAAAAATAAAAAAATTTTCAATTTGAAATGGGTGAAACTTCAACAACAAAATAGAAAAAAGAACAAGAACACAATATTGAAGAAAATCTAATGCAAGACATTTATGAGTTGGAAATTCTTAACAAACACTTGATTAAGGAAAGAGAATAAGATAAAGTCTAAAATGATATATTGAGGACCTGGGAAACACATATATTGAAGACTTTCTTTCCATTATACAAAATGAATAAGAAACTTAAAGTTCAAAATAATTTTCTTAAAAACTGGGTCGAGGATTACAAGGTATTAATTTTAATAAACAAACCAAGAACCATAATAATAAAAAGAAGAAAAGGGGTATAGCTTGGATGTACTTGCACAAGGATCCGAGATCATTCACCGGAAATAAAGGAACCAATTTTAAATTTTGGGTGCATGAGGACATGCAAAATCTTTGGTGTGGGAGAATGTTGAAGCTTAGAAATGTCTCTTTTTTAGTATCCTTTTTTCCATTATATTTCACCTTTTTGTTACTATTCTACAAAAACCTCAACATATTAAGGTCAAGATAAACTTCTATAAGGTATTAATAATCCATATTTAAATTATTTGTTTCTTAGTGAAATTATGACAAAGATATTCTTGTAGTGACTGGAATTTGAACATTTTGCAAGTGATATCCATTTCTATAGCATAATCCATTGTTAGGTAGGTTGCAACACTCCAGTGAAAGAAATAAGACTATAAAAATATGACAATTGGCTCCCAGATCGATAAGAACCTACTGGCATCTCTTGGAAATCTATGTGAGATGGTAGATCTTGAAGTCAAAGGAAAAGTAAAACTTGGAAACTACGTTTAGCAATCAAACATAGGAAGTGGAGAATCAAGAGAGTGATATTGAAGGATTGAATTAGCTATCAATATTAGAGATCGACATAAAATATCCTTGATGAGCTCCATCATTACATATATTTGGAGGGGTTAATAATCACATTTTTGCCTTCTTAGATCTCTTTTTCTTGCATTTTTTATAATTATTTGGTTTTATGATGCCAGTATAGGTGGTGATTAAGGGTAACATACTCTAAGTGCCTAATATAAGGTTGAGTGAAGAAAATCATGAATTATTAATCATTTTTATAAGGATTTTATCATAAAGACTCAGAGGAGACAACAAAGAGGAATTATAGGACTAAAGGCAACCGGAGATCCCAGACATTTCTTCTAAATTCAAATTCAAAAGTAACCAAAGGATCCCCAGAATTCTCTCAGCATCACCTCCAAAGGCCAGCATCTTAAAGAAAACCATCCTTTCCACGAGAGCTTTATGATCACCACATTTAGAGCTTCTGTGTCACTTTAAATACAAAGGAGAGAGTGAAATAGGAAGAGTTAGTCTATTCTAGTCTTGACCCCATTCAGAACTATTGTTGTGAGCTATTGAGCTTTTTGTTTTATTTCGTGATCAGACTTTCAAAGATGTATGAAGTTATTATTTTATGAAATGAGAAGACTGATTTCATTCGACTGATTTAAGTTTCAGAGGGCTAGAATCGTGGGTAAGGGCCCAATCCATGTGCCTCGGCTTCTCTATTGTTACTATCTTTTTCTTTCTGTCATTTAGCTAGCTTTTCTTATGCCATTTAAGTTAGATCTTCTTCTGATAAGTTTCATTAATGTTTAGTTTTTGTGTTTTTGTAGTTTTAATTTATTATACATAGTAAAATAGAGGGAAAAATCCAAAAATTGTGGTCAAGTCTCCCCCTCTCATCTCTGTCAATAGAGTTTGAGCAGGGTACACCTTCCCACAGGCCAAAATTTCTTTCTGTTTGAAGTTTTGGGAAGAAATTGTATTACCAAGTCCAAGCCTCTCATTTCACTGTTTCATCACACATTTCTGCCTGTTTCCCATGCATGAATCCGCAGGTGTGCTTCACTTCTGAGCAATACTCTTACACCCCCATTTCCCTCCTTTCCTTCTCACCTTAACACTGCACTTACCTTTTTTTTTTAATGCACTTAAGCCCTTCAGCCTTATTTCATTTTTTTTCCTCCGTTCGCGGTTGCCTACCTTTTTTACGAAAAACACGTGAAAAATCATTCCAAACCACTAAAAACTTGACCTCCGCCTTTGCTCCTCGAGACTCCTGCCACTGTACGTCGCATATCACAAATCGCAACATTTGTCTTTTACCTTTAACACTCACCGCTCGTTTCTTAGATACATATTACAAATGACTTTCTGACTAAGGATTTTGATTAACTACCTACTGCTTGCGATTACGATATTGTGACATCGCATATCGCAAATCACAACTTTTCCCTTTTTCTTTTCACCGCCACGTCATCCCCACCACAAATCGCATCCCTCAGATTTTATCCTATCGCAAACCGCATCTCGCAGTTCTTATCCTATCACATATGCAATCCCACAACTTTTCCCTTTTTCTTTTCACCACCACGGTTTGTCCCATTCTAAATCACATCCTACGCATCTTGGTTGATTATCAATCACATCCCACGTAACTTACCACATCACAGATCGCAACCCGCAATCTTTACCGCATCACAAACCGCACTTCGCACAATTTAGTTCATTCCATTAAGTCCTTACCGCTATCCATTTAAACTTGCAATATTGCAATTCGCGACCCGCCACGTCACTCGTCGCACTTCGCACAATTTAGTTTATTTCGTTAAGTCCTTACCGCTATCCATTTAAACTTGCAAAGTTGCGATTACGACATCGCACATCGCGGATTTTTTCCTCCATCACACTCTGCCATTGCACTTTTGAGTTTTTTCCACTCCAAAGTCATTTATCACGTTATAATAAAGTTTTCTAAGGGTTTAACCCCCTCTTTCCGCTTCCAAACCTCGTTTCATGTGTTAAACCCCCCATTAGCCTCTTTTAGCCCTTTTTCTTCCTCCAAGCTGCAAATTAACTCTTTTTAGTTAGAATTAAGTCATGGATAGTTTAGTTGCATGGATAAGAGCATGGTAGATAGATCATAGGATAAGTGTAGTGCATTTAGCCATTTGGACAAGTTAAGTGTGGTTTAGAATTGGTTTCCTTTCTGCTATTTGTTTTCTACAAATTCAATTAGCTTCATTCTTGTCATTTCTTTCCAGCAATTTAGTTCAGTTTCCTTTCTGTCATTTCCTTCCAGCAATTCACTTTCCATTTGTTCTCATAATTTAAGAAATAGAACCCTTTTGTAAAGCAGAAGAGGATGACATGAATAGAGTGCATCTGTTGTGCATATAACACTATCACCTCCAAGTTTGTATGAACCCCGGGTTGATAAAGTAAAGTAGGGTAGCCCCTGGGAATTGCAGCACTCTTGGTGAAATATAAGGGCTCACCATTTTTTGTCGCCGTTTCCAGGGAGGTGTCTAGTAGATGCTTTGATTTTGTTTTAGCATTCCTTTCTGCTTTCCTTTATTTTCATTTCATTTCATAAATATTGAAAAATACAAAAAAAGATCTAATTTTCATGGCTCGTAAGACTAGGAATACCCAAAAACAAATCTTACCTAAAACCCGCACATCACCTCCTAGCCACCCTTCACTCTTCTTCAGTGGCAGTGAGATTGAACCCCCTATAGGATATCCTTATCAATATTTTTAGGATCTTATTGGGGAAGAAGAAGAAGACCTTATTTCAATTGAGGGACCTACTTCACCTATCTTAACCATGGCTGGGACCCATAGAGCCTTTCCCATAAGAGAGGCAGATGGGGAAACTAAGATGAAAAACATTATCCCCTCAGCTCTTCCACACTTCCATGGACTTACCTCTGAGGACCTTGACACATTCATGTTTGAATTTGCTGTTGTTTGTAGGACTTATGACTACACCTATGATGATCAGAAGTTGAAGTTATTCCCACCCACCCTTAAGGATGCAGCCTTGCACTGGTTCATGGGTCTGCCTGGGGATAACATCACTACCTGGGCACAGATGGAAGATACCTTCAGCAACAAGTACAAATACTATTGTAGGTCCAAGGAAACTAAGGATGAGATATTTAGGATGACTCTAGGGTGTGATGAATCCCTAAAGCATTATGAAGAGAGGTTTCATTTGAACTATAAGAGAGCCAACTGTACTCTTGATCCTGACTCAATTAAACTCGTACTTCTTTAAGGGATCAGTGAAGAGATGATAGAAACCTTGAATATGTTATCAAGAAGAGATATCTACCAACAACCCTATGAAACAATCAAAACTATCTTCTGGAGCCATTCTAGGGCATTTAGGAAGAAGGGAAGAGCTAGCCAAAGTACATCCAATGCCCCTTCCTCTTCCACCTTCATAAAACATGAGATTTAAAACATGCTAGAGGACTTCAAGAGTGACATGTTGCAAACCTTTTCTTTGCAAATGGACACAATGTAGGTCAAAAGGAAGCAAGAGGAAGTAGAGAAAGCCCTGGCCATATTTTGTCCTAGATGTACCAGGAAGCACCCAAGAAATGAATGTCCACTAAATGTCATAGAGGTTTGCTTAGTTTGTGAAGAGAATCATGCCACAGACAAGTGTCCCTCCTTACCTGGACTTAAAGTTGTATATCAAGGTGAGGAAACAATGCCAGAGAAACTTTGTTTCATCAACCAGAGAAGGCCTCAAGGCCCTCGGCCATATCAACAAGGTATGTAAGGTGCACCTTACTATTTGGTTTTCTTAGATGGTTGAGCATAGTTGTTGTCTGAGACGGAAAGATATATATGCAAATAGGTTCAAAGGTGAGAAGTTGCAAGTAAACTAAAAAGCTTTGATTCTAAAGAAAGATGATGGCAAGTTTCCAATCCATTGGGCTATGGAGTCATAAGGGAATTTAATTGAAACAACCAGGTTCAATATTAATCTATGGGGCAAGTCATCTAGGCCTAAGGATCTCTTTGAAGTTTGATTTATGGGATGGGGTGATACAACAAGAAAGGGAATCAACAGATGCAGAACAAAGAGCAGCCCAGGATCTGGTAAGTACTTTGAAACTAGCCAGCCTTTGACCAGGCACTTAAGAAAAACATAGAAGCAAACTAGGATCTGGTAAGTACTTTGAAACTAGCCAACCTTTGATACACTTCTAATAGAAAACAGATTAAAACAAAGGGAAACTTGAAGGCAACCTTTGGAGCAGAAACTAGTGGGCAGGGCTCACCTTTCTCCTCATCTTAGTTCTCCTTTACTTAGTTACTTTCCAAGACAATCACCAAGATAACACAGAATGGCCCAAGATCTGATAAGTACTTTGAAACTATTCAGCTTTTGACACATCCTAAGGGAAACAGACAAATAGTTGAGCAAACAAGAAAGGGACTCAGGGCTAACCTTTGATTTCCTCGATTCATTCCTTACACAACATATATGAAAGTAACATTTAAAAACAACATTCAGCAGTGACGAAAAGATGAGGGAACGCCAGCATCTCTGTGCTTAGACTGAATTAAATCATTTCTAAATAACAAAATAAGAAGAAAACATTGGGATAAAGATTTTTCAGCCAGAGAAGGTCACTGGTGTACAGCAAACTCTAACACTGTTTTAACTGTTCTTTATAGTGGAGAATGAAACGAATTGAAAACAGAAATAAAAATGACAAGTTACAGTGAGAATAACATCACCATCGGCATAGACCAGGATCCCATAAATCAGCTTGTATTGATTACTGCAAACCGGTTACAATCTTCAAATCCAATGTTTTAATACATCTCTTCTTCACAACCTAACCTATTGGTCAGAAGCAGAGCTCCAAGAGCCCGTGAAACCACTATTTACAGTCAAGAGTTTTCCACTCAGAAATGGTTACAGCGCTTCAGCAATTACATTAACAACTAACTAATCCAACCTCTCACTCATCTTCTATTGAAGTATTTATAGAAGGATGAGGAGGTGAGATCTGTTTTAAAAGATCTCAAACACAATCAATGCAGAATTAATGTCTTCCTGACCCCGAGAGGTTCGATGAAGAAATTCTACAGGTGTTACATTGCATTAATGTGTTTATACTTTAAGAAGTAAGCTCGAAGAGAGCTTATATTGACATTTGAGGCTCTGCGTACTGTTAGGGTTACTGCAGACGTTCTGTCGTTGAAATCCGGTGCAGTAATAACTCCTTTGGTTGTTCGAGGCATAATATCTGATCTTGTTCAATAAATTCATCCTCTGTTTGAGCTTTCTGAGGCAATAGGTGGCACTGTGGTGGTTGAGGAATCAATTCGCCTCAAAGTATGGCGGTGAAAGCGATCTGACTGATGAACGCTTTTAGGTTTTGCTTTAATCCGCGTTCAGAACCGGGAATTAGGCTTTTGATAATCGTCTTAGCCGTAATCCCCGCCAATCTTCTCACAAAACCACTGGTCTGGTTCATTTTATCTTTAACCTGATACTCTTTCTCTGCTCTGATTTTTGGCGGCCATCTTCAAGCTTTGCAGGGACGTCCGGTAACCAAAGCTCATGAAACTTTGTAAATATCTCTGTTCTTCTCCGTATGATCAATTCCATGGACAAACCGGGAGGATTGGAGTCGTCACTCTCATCCTTCAGATTTCGTAGAATACGAAGAAAAACCCTTTGAAAACCTGCAAAAAAACAAGAAAAATGAGGAAATCCTGCGTTATATGGGCAAACTGCATCGGAGGGCGTGCGGGTGGATGGAGAAATCGGAACCGTTGATCGTATCGCGATCAACGGTCGGGAGAAAATTTGAAGAGTCAATGGGACAAAGGTGGACTTTTTAATGGAATCAGGAGAATAAAGGAGAGCCGTCGATCTACGGAGATCGACGGTGGGGATCGGCTATCGAACGCGCCGGAAAAGAATTATCGGGCGGGCGAGTTTGTTAACAGGTGAGCGGGAAAGGCAAATAGGGACCGTCGGATAGGAGGGTCTAGATCCGACGGCGGGGATGAATCCCGCTGCGGGGCCACGGGACAAAACTTAATGCGCGGGGAAAAAACTTGACACGGCGGTTTTGGAGTGAGGTGGAAGACACGTGTCGGCCAGCAGGTGGAATCGCTGGCCGACGGGGGAAAACCGTTTTAACGCGGAAAGCGGTGCGGGCACAAAACCACGGTTTCTTTTGGAAACAGGCGTCGGGGACCGAGGGGGGTCCACCAGGTGAAGATTGACTCCGCGCCGTTGATCTGGGCCATATCAATGGTTGAGATTCAATATGATTTTCTTTGGCGGAGGAATAAAATAAACCCGTTTTCGCATTTTTTCAAAGGTTTTTGGTGTTTTCGGGTAATAAATTATTGCCGAGGGTTAAGCGCATGGCGGTCTTAGCACACGGTTTCGGGCGTCGGGGCATATGGAGGGAGAAACGGAAAGGGGCTTAGCCTGAGGGGCTAAAACCTAACGCATAGAAACACATGTTTTTCTACGGTTTTAATGATTTTTTGCAAAAGGGGAAGGGTTCCGATAGGTCAAAAAGTGGGTTTTTGACCTTAGGAAATGAGGTTAAATAGAGGAACAAGGAATATAAAAGGGTTTGATGGGGTTTTTATGGATGAAAGAAAACTTGAAGGAAAGAGGAAAAGATGGAAGGAGGGGAGAGAAAAAGGAGGAGGATGCAACAATATTTCACTTGGATTTTTATGGAACAACAGAGGCAAAGATGGGGAAAGTATAAGGAACCAACCCAGCAGTTCATGATCTTGCCAATCAGACTTCAAGCACCAACAATTTCAGGCTTGAATTTGTTTCTTGGAGGCTGCAAAGAATATTTAGCCACCAGCTGATATATTTTGAAAAATATAGGTGGCTAACAGTGGCTCCACTTGGGGATGGCGTCTTCTTGAAGATGTCAAGAATTCAGATTTGATTTCTCTGGGATGCTGACTGGTGTCTGATGTCTGATCATTCTCTCTTGCTTTTCTTCTGGACAAAGCAAGGTCAGTTATGAAAGAAAGCTGAATTACATCAATACAACTTCTACCTACCCAGATCCTACTGATCTAACATTTTTTCTTCAGCAGAGTGCATTTGGATTGGCAAACTCTTAACAAAACATTTTATTCTTTTGAAAGCAGTAAATCTAATCTACTTCTACTCCTTATTTCTTCCCGAACTCAGATTAAACAGTTGAGTTCGGATATTCCTCTACCTATTCTACTGTTTGCTGGGATTAAACAGTCCAACAAACTTTCATTCTCTAAATTCGACAGCAGAAATTTAAAAATAGCTAAGCCAAGATTGAGCTGTGTGACTTGATATGATCTATGGCATAAAGACAAGCTGCACATAGATTATTATTTGCAGAAAATTTTAAATCAAAACAGAAGGCTTAAGATCTGAAAGTTTCTTATTATGGCCTTCTTTTTTCCTTTCAGCTCTGTTTTTGCTTTTTCTTTGAGCTGTGTCTTCCTTTCCTTTTGGTTCAGGTTTTAAGCTGATTAGAACCAGGTCTTCACATTCTTTGACTCAGAATTTAAAACAGCTTTGAGTCATTTCTTTGGAAACTTTGGTTCAGATTTTGAGTTTGTTTGAACCTTAATTTCTACACTATTCTATCTACTGATAAGCCAAGATTAAACAGTTTGGCAAATCACATTTGCTATCCTATCAGCAGAAAATTGAAAGCTAATTAGTCAAGATTAAACAGTTTGACCAATTAGGAGTGTGTTTCAAGGAGTGGCATTTAAGCTTGCACACTTTCAGATTTATTTCTCTTTTTGGCATGGGGCCTTGCCTTTCTTGTTTTCGTTTCTGCCCTCTTTTCTTTTCTTTCTTTGTTTTTTTTTTTTTTTTTTTTTTGTTTCTTTCATGACTTTAAATGCAATGGTGGATGAAATATTTACAGTGGAAAAAGATGAAAAGACTATAAACATGAAAAAGTTCTCAAGAAAGATAATGCTTAAGCATCCTGCCATTGACAGGACCCCCAAGCAATTCTGCTCCATTCAGTTCTTGTAAGAAGAATGCATTGTTTCCAGCAACTGAATGGATGTAGTAAGGGCCAAGCCATAGATTATCAAATTTACCATGCTTTCCCTTGTCTTCCCTCTTTGAGTCCCACTTTAAAACTTTGTCCCCAATTTTGAAATTGCTGGCCTTTGTTCTTCTGTCAAATATCTTCTTGATATTGTCTTGTTTCTGTAATGCTTTGTTGTATACCTCCTCTCTAGCTTGCTGAAGATGAATGGTCTGATTTATTCTTCTGATTATGTCATCCTCTTCAGTTTGGAGCTCTTGAATTATCTTCATAACTGGTACACCAAGACTGTTGGGAAAAATCGCCTCTGTACCATACACAAGCTGGAAGGGTGACATACCAATAGATTTTTTCAGAGTCAATCTGTCAGCCCAAAGTGCATGAATCAGCTTTGTGTGCCAAGACTTCTTGTTGCCTTCCAACAGTTTCTTTATTATATTCACTAAGCTTTTGTTGGAAGACTCTGCAAGTCCATTTCCTTGAGGGTAATAAGCTGTGGAGTGTCCCAATGTTATTTGATACTTATGACAGAATTCAACCATTTTCTTTGATGCAAACGCTGCTGCGTTATCTGTAATGATCTTGGTAGGACAGCCAAATCTGGAGAGGATGTTGGTTTCTATGAATTTAATGATGACTGAATCATTGGCCTGTCTACACGGAATGGCTTCTATCCACTTAGTGAAATAGTCTGTGGCAGTGAGGATCCACCGGTGCTGAGCAGAAGATGATGGGTGGATTTTTCCTATGAAGTCAAGCCCCCACTGTTGAAAAGGGGCTTCAACAGTAATTGGATGCAGAGGAAGGGGTAGTAATTTTCTCTTGCCTTCAAACAATTGGCATTTATGGCAAGTAGTTGTCAGTTTATGCACATCAGGAAAAAGAGTGGGCCAATAGAAACCAGCCCTCAAAATTTTGTTGGCTGTTGACTTCCAATACAAATGGCCTCCACACTCTCCTTCATGGAATTCCTGCTTAATTTTTTCTGCATCAAACTCAGGCAAACATTTAAGCAATATACCACTAGAATTTTTCCAATAAAGACATTTATCAATAATGCAATAGTTTACAGCTTTTAACTTTAGGAATCTTGCCTTTGTTTTGGATAAACCAGGCGGTGTGTTTAAATTAAGCAAAACATAAACAATATCGGCATACCAAGGAGAATTCGCAAAATAATCTTCAACAATGGGGGTTGAGAATTCTTCTTGGTCATCCAAAGCATTAATCATGTTAATATCAAGAACTTCACAATTTGATTCAGCCATTAACCTAGCTAGACCTTGGCCTTTGATAAGCTTTGTGGGTTTAATCTCTAAGTCATATTCAAGAATAACAACAATCCACTTACCTCTCTTACCATCTGGATCCTGGGTTAAAATGTCCTTTACAACTGAATTCGGGACAAAGGCAATGATGTGTGAGTGAAGGATGTATACCCTGAAGTCTTTTAAAGCTTTTACCAAAGCAAAAGCTTGCTTTTCCATAATATTATACTTCAAAGGGGCATCCCTCAATGCCTTGCTAAAGAATGCAATGGGCTGCTCTTGTCCTTGTGGGTTTTTCTGTAAAAGGACAGCAGCTATAGTATGTTCTGATGCAAATGAGAAGATATAAAAGTCTTTCGAGAAATCTGGACTTATGAGAACTGGTGTTTTGGTTAACGCTTGTTTAACCAGTTCAAAGGATGTCTTTGCTTCAGCGGTCCATTTTACCCCTTGCTCCCTTTTCAACATGTTTGTGATATTTCTAAGGAGCTCAGCCAAGTTTGGGATGAACCTTCTTAAAAAGTTAATCTTTCCTATGAAAGACTGCAACTCTTTGATGTTCCGAGGGTGGGAGATTTGCAATATGGCTTCAATCCTCATGGGATCTATCTTTATGCCCTCTTCTGAAATGATATGTCCAAGAAGCTTACCTTCCTGGAGTCCGAATAAGGTTTTCTTGGGGTTCAAAGATATCCCAAACTTTTTGCACTTCTCGAAAACTTTCCTCAAGTGTTCTAAGTGCTCTTCATCTGTTTTTGAAAACACAGTTACATCATCAAGATAAATAATGATGAAGAAGCCTAATTCTTCCGAGAATGCTATGTCCATGGCTCTTTGAAAGGTTTCTCCAGCATTCATTAAACCAAAAGGCATTTTCACATACATGAACGTGCCCCATGGTGTAGTAAAGGCTGTCTTTAATTGATCATCAGGGTGGACTAGGACTTGGTTATACCCTGAATAGCCATCCAGCAAAGAAATTCTTTTAGACCCTACCACCCTTTGCAAAATATGATCCATCTTGGGCAAAGGGTAGTTATCCTTTAGTGAAGCTTTGTTTAGATTCCTGAAGTCTATACAAAGCCTGATTTCTCCAGTCTTTTTCCTAACCGACACCAGATTAGATACCCACTCAGGATATCTAATAGGGACAATAATACCAGCATCATGCATCTTCATAATTTCCTTCTTAACCAATGGCAGCTGGACAGGGTTGATTCTGCGCAGTTTTTGTTTGAATGGTTTTTGGTTTTCTTTAAGAGGGATTTTGTGCTGTATTATTTCGGTGTCATAGGACTTAAGATCTTCGTAACTCCATGCAAAAACATCAGAAAATTCTTTAAACAGCTCCAAATATTTAAGTTTAATGTGAGCTGGTAAAGTTTTAGACAGTTTAATGAATCTTGGTTTTCCTTCACTGCCTATATTACATTCTTCCACTTCAGTTTCCACAGGTTCTAGTTTTGGTTTGTTGGCCACATCATCAAAATCAAACAGTTCTTCTAGAGGGGCCAAACCCTTGGGCAGACTATCATTATTAGAATGCAGAATTTCCATTTCCTCTGTTTCAGGTTTCGGACCTAATTCTGCTTGGCGTGTGGAGGTGATAGTCTGAAGGTTTATATCTACCAGCTGTGGAGACGGTTCTTCTTCACCAAGAAAATTTTCTTCACTGCAGTCTGTTTCATAGTCTGAATCTGAACTGTGGGGTTCAAACTCATTCCTGAATTGCATGAAGTCTTCTATTTGTTTATCTCCATCAAATACCTGCCAATATTTCTTGTTATCTGGGATAGCTGGTCTGAATTTTATCTGAGAGGTGTCATCATACAACATTGGGCAGGTTCTAGCAGCAAAGGCTAAATTGTGGGCAACAATGTTTCTTTTCCTTGGGACAAAAGATAAGGTGTACTCGTTAAATGTTTTTAAAAGATCAATGACATCATCCCTGTAGGCCCTAAGTCTGGGCTGATTTGCATTATACTCCCCATTGACTTGCCTAATGATTAATTCAGAATCCCCATATACATCGATTCTCCTGGCACCTAGTTTTTTTAAAAGATGCAAGCCCAAGAGGAGGGATTCATATTCTGCTATGTTATTGGAACACTGAAAGTTTAGCTTGCATGAAATGCGTTCTATATGATCGTTTTCAGAGTTAGTGATCCAGACACCTGCACCTGCATTTGTTTTGGTGCACGACCCATCAAAATACATAGTCCAGAGAGGCAGATTTTCAGTTTGATGAATGGACTTTGTATTGTTCGATTCCCCAAGTTTTTCATCAGGTTGAGGACTGTCATTCTGACTGTCAAGTTTTGAGCTCATAGGATTGACAACTAGGATTTCCAGATCTGTGTTAAATTTGCTAGGACTTTCAGACACAGTATATTGTTCTGGAAATTCGGCATCGTTTTCCTCCTTTTTAACCCCAGCCATGGACTCTTTCGAAATAATTTGTTCAGTGAGTGTTTCGTTATTGAACATGATAAAAGAATCAAGGCTTGTGTTTATAGCATAGAGTGGAGAGTTTTGAGGCCGCTCCTGGCTTGTGACTGTGTATTGCATGTGAGATTCCCTATAAAGTCTCCTGGTTTGATTGAAGACAGGGATGGTTGCATAGGCCATGTCCATTTGCATAGTCCCTTGTAACTTAGCCCCCCAAGATCTTGATAAAAGCATTCCATACTTCGGGGGAACATCAGCCACAACAACGTCCATGACTAAACATTTGGCTGGAATTTGGGCTAGATTAACACAGAGATCTTTAATCAATCCTAGACACTTAACTCTACTTGAGTCAAAGGAGTACAGGTCTTTATAAGGTCTGGTAATTTCAAGACCCAGGCTTTCCATTACAGCTTTTGGCATTAAATTATGGGAAGCGCCTGAGTCATGCATAGCATTGTGCAGAATTTTGTCATGAATGTTTAAGATTACATAAAAGGGAGGGATAGGACCCTCCTGGAACTTTCCTTCAATCTCGGGACCAAAAATAAGCTCTGGTTGGTCATCATTAAGGTTGAGGGTGTCTTCATTATTTTCTAAGTTCAAAGCCTTCAAAATTTTGGACCTATATACAGGCTGGGCAGTTAACTCAGTCAAAGGAACAGAGATCTTGATCTTTGAGATTTCCTGTTCCAGGCTAAAGAGGTTTTGATTTTTCAGAATACTGACTTCAGCCTTGTTTACTGCCACTTTATCAGCAAAAACAGCTTGCTGATTCGGTTCATCTATAGTTGAAACAATTACTTTTGCAGGAGTACTAACTGAGGTGTTAGTACTACTAATGTTTGCACTCTGTTTTTCGATGTTTTGAGTGTCTTTCTCTTTATCTTTACCAGAATCAACAGCCACCGTTTTGTCCTTTTGTTTGATTGTTTTAGACTTGGTTGCAGCGCTGTTTTGAGAAGGTTTGTCAGAGGTTTTATTGTTGGGGGTTTGTTGTTTAGATTTGCTTCGGAGTTCATACTCCTTAACAGGATCTATGACAGCGTTTTCCATGTTTTGATAGTAATCCTGGTTAACATCTCTTCTGTCATCATAAGGTGTATAGAGACCTTGTTTATTGTCATAATGAACCTCAAAGTCATCATCATCTACCCCAAATAAGTTTATATCATCTTCCTCTGTTATTTCATTTGTTTCCTCGACCTCACTTAAAAAGTTCTGATGAAAGGGAGGGGCGATCTGCTGATCATCTTCCCTGGGTCTGTTTAGAGGCTGATTTCTTCTAAGATTCTGATTCTGGTTTTGGTTTCTGTTTTGAGGAGCGTTTTGATTCAAACTCGCTTGCGCCCTCTCTAGAATGCTCATTTTCTTCATCATTTCTTCCATTATTCTTTCCATCTTTGAGCTTGAAGTAGAAGGGGTGGGTTCCTCCCTAAAAGATACTCTCTTTTCAGCTTTCATCCTTGCTCTTTTCTCCATAAGGTTCACCTCTACAGAAAGGGCACCTCTTTGCATGTCTTCAAGGGTTGCAAAGACTCTTTCTCTGAGTGAGTATGTCATGTCTGGGTCAAACCCTTCAGGAAATTTGTTTAAGGCTGATCCCTGAGGAGGTTTCAGTTCGGGGGAAAGTGCATTATACACACTGTTGAACCTGGTACAATAAGCTTGTACACTTTCCCCAGGGTTCCTATGGAGATTGTTGTAGTCGGCAAGGACTTGGAGAGGGTTTTTCCTTACTTCCCATTTGTTTAAAAAAGTTTGATGGAAGGCTTGAAGGTCGTTGATACTATGGGGGGTTAATCCTTTGAACCATTTTCTCACATCTCCCCCCAAACTTTGAGCAAACAATCTAATTTTGACAGATTCGTTATCAATTTCATTTCTGTCAAAGTAGTCATTCATCTTGTCCACATGTTGAGATGCTGTTGTGGTATTATTAGCATCGTATAATGGAATTTTGGACTGATAGTCCTGTGGAAGATTGATTAATGGTACAGGAAGGACTAAGGGAGCATACCATGCCGCCATGATATGTGGTGGGGGTGGGTTTACAAGTGGAGGTGGAGGTTGAAGTGGAGTGGTTTGAACAGTGGATGAAACAACAGTAGATCTCTGAGCTGATCTCGGATGAGAGACACCTAGATTATGTAAAAAATGTGAATCAGGAGGTGTCGATTCTCTATTCCCAGGAGTCTCACTGGTTTCGGGAGATGAAAGGGTAGGCTCAGAATCTAATTGATCTAAATCCCCCAATGACCTAGTTCTGAATGGGTTTAAGAAGTCAATTTGTGATTCATGAAGAGCTGAAAGGTTTTCGGGGACTGAATTGGCTCTTAGGGGTGGTCTGAAGATAGTAGAGGATTGTATCCTAGGAGACTTCCTAAGAATTCTTTCTGGGTTGTCCACTATTTCAGGAGGATCTGGGTCAGGATGGGCTCTAGTATGAATCTTTTTAGGAGCCACAATGTTTATGGGATTAGACCCAATCTAAACAAGAAAAGTTGAACCAGATATGACAATCTTTAGACGGTTAACTAATCTGTTTTCTCAAATCAAAACTTACAGTGCTTTAACTGGGTTTGAAGGATTTAATAATGATAAGGGTTCTTCCCAGTGGAGTATTGAGGTCTGTTTAGGATGGTGGAGTCGCCAGGTGGAAGGTTCAGAGTGTTTTCACAGCAGTACACTGTCCACCTCAGTGTTTGTGGAACATTCCTTTTCGAAGATATCTCAAAATACAACAAACTCTAACCAGAGATTGACTGGGAGGGCATTCACCAGATATATCGCCCCCAAAAAGAGGGTGAAATCCAGAGGCTACCTGGCCCTTTCCAGACTCTGTCTAAGAGTATAAGGTAAAACACATCAAAGACGTATACGGGTATCAAAACTAGTGTTTTACCACCAATCTGAAATGTTTTTGGTATTTTCTGAATTGTTTATATTTGTGGTTTGAAAAGAATGTCCTAACTTTGCCTCAAAACTTAGCTACGGTTAAGAAACAAAGACAGTCTATCCTTGTGGCTCAGCTAGCTGATTTTCCAAGGTTAGATAAAGACTTAAACGAACCCTAGGGTTGACCTAGTTTGTCACTGATTCACACAAGTGTTATCATGATTACCATTCTTTGGTAGTGCTTGAAAAGGCTGCTTTTTACTCTCAAGGTGTTACATGAAAATAAAAGGGAAAAAGATGGAAAATTCAAGTCAATCCCCAGTATGGTCGCCAGAAATGTTAGGTCTCTGTAACAAGCAAGATTGGCAAAGTCCGATCACAGAGTTAACATCATTTCAACCAACTTTGGGATTCTAGGATCTAGCCCTCCTGAATCCGGAGAGGGATCTCTCCAATATGTACAAAGATGGATATTGTCTTTGAAGTTTGGGGTGATGATATTAGGCTAGTTATGAAGGCCAAGGGTTTTGTTTGGTTTTCTTAGATTGTTGAGCATAGTTGCTGTCTGAGACGGAAAGATATATATGCAAATAGGTTCAAAGGTGAGAAGTTGCAAGTAAACTAAAAAGCTTTGATTCTAAAGAAAGATGATGGCAAGTTTCCAATCCATTGGGCTATGGAGTCATAAGGGAATTTAATTGAAACAACCAGGTTCAAGATCAATCTATGGGGCAAGTCATCTAGGCCTAAGGATCTCTTTGAAGTTTGATTTATGAGATGGGGTGATACAACAAGAAAGGGAATCAACAGATGTAGAACAAAGAGCAGCCCAGGATCTGGTAAGTACTTTGAAACTAGCCAGCCTTTGACCAGACACTTAAGGAAACATAGAAGCAACCTAGGATCTGGTAAGTGCTTTGAAACTATCCAGCCTTTGATATACTTCTAATAGAAACAGAATAAAAACAAAGGGAAACTTGAAAGGCAACCTTTGGAGCAGAAACTAGTGGGCAGGGCTCACCTTTCTCCTCATCTTAGTTCTCCTTTACTTAGTTACTTTCCAAGACAATCACCAAGATAACACAGAATGGCCTAAGATCTGATAAGTGCTTTGAAACTATTCAGCTTTTGACACATCCTAAGGGAAACAGACAAATAGTTGAGCAAACAAGAAAGGGACTCAGGGCTAACCTTTGATTTCCTCAATTCATTCCTTACACAACATATATGAAAGTAACATTTAAAAATAACATTCAGCAGTGACGGAAAGATGAGGGAACGCCAGCATCTCTGTACTTAGACTGAATTAAATCATTTCTAAATAACAAAATAAGAAGAAAACATTGGGATAAAGATTTTTCAGCCAGAGAAGGTCACTGGTGCATAGCAAACTCTAACACTGTTTAAACTGTTCTTTATAGTGGAAAATGAAACAAATTAAAAACAGAAATAAAATGACAAGTTACAGTGAGGATAACATCACCATCAGCATAGACCAGGATCCCATAAATCAGCTTGTATTGATTGCTTCAAACCGGTTACAATCTTCAAATCCAGTGTTTTAATTCATCTCTTTTCACAATCTAACCTATCTGCTACAAGCAGAGCTCCAAGAGCCCATGAAACCACTATCTACAGTCAAGAGTTTTCCACTCAGAAATAGCTACAGCGCTTCAGCAATTACATTGACAACCAACTAATCCAACCCCTCACTCATCTTCTATTGAAGTATTTATAGAAGGATGAGGAGGTGAGATCTGTTTAAAAGATCTCGAACACAATCAATGCAGAATTAATGTCTTCCTGACCCCGAGAGGTTCGATGAAGAAATTCTACAGGTGTTACATTGCATTAATGTGTTTATACTTTAAGAAGTAAGCTCGAAGAGAGCTTATATTGACCTTTGAGGCTCTGCGTACTGTTAGGGTTACTGCAGACGTTCTGTCGTTGAAATCTGGTGCAGTAATAACTCCTTTGGTTGTTCGAGGCATAATATCTGATCCTGTTCAATAAATTCATCCTCTGTTTGAGCTTTCTGAGGCAATAGGTGGCACTGTAGTGGTTGAGGAATCAATTCGCCTCAAAGTATGGCGGTGAAAGCGATCTGACTGATGAACGCTTTTAGGTTTTGCTTTAATCCGTGTTCAGAACCGGGAATTAGGCTTTTGATAATCGTCTTAGCCGTAATCCCCGCCAATCTTCTCACAAAACCACTGGTCTGGTTCATTTTATATTTAACCTGATACTCTTTCTCTGCTCTGATTTTTGGCGGCCATCTTCAAGCTTTGCAGGGACGTGCGGTAACCAAAGCTCATGAAACTTTGTAAATATCTCTGTTCTTCTCCGTATGATCAATTCCATGGACAAACCGGGAGGATTGGAGTCGTCACTCTCATCCTTCAGATTTCGTAGAATACGAAAAAAAACCCTTTGAAAACCTGCAAAAAACAAGAAAAATGAGGAAATCCTGCGTTATATGGGCAAACTGCATCGGAGGGCGTGCGGGTGGATGGAGAAATCGGAACCGTTAATCGTATCGCGATCAACGGTCGGGAGCAATTTTGAAGAGTCAATGGGACAAAGGTGGACTTTTTAATGGAATCAGGAGAACAAAGGAGAGCCGTCGATCTGCGGAGATCGACGGTGGGGATCGGCTATCGAATGCGCCGGACAAGAATTATCGGGCGGGCGAGTTTGTTAACAGGTGAGCGGGAAAGGCAAATAGGGACCGTCGGATAGGAGGGTCTAGATCCGACGGCGGGGATGAATCCCGCTGCGGGGCCACGGGACAAAGCTTAATGCGCGGGGAAAAAACTTGACACGGCGGTTTTGGAGTGAGGTGGAAGACACGTGTCGGCCAGCGGGTGGAATCGCTGGCCGACGGGGGAAAACCGTTTTAACGCGGAAAGCGGTGCGGGCACAAAACCACGATTTCTTTTGGAAACAGGCGCCGGGGACCGGGGGGTCCACCAGGTGAAGATTGACTCCGCGCCGTTGATCTGGGCTATATCAATGGTTGAGATTCAATATGATTTTCTTTGGCGGAGGAATAAAATAAACCCGTCTTCGCATTTTTTCAAAGGTTTTTGGTGTTTTCGGGTAATAAATTATTGCCGATGGTTTAAGCGCCTGGCTGTCTTAGCACACGGTTTCGGGCGTCGGGGCATATGGAGGGAGAAACGGAAAGGGGCTTAGCCTGAGGGGCTAAAACCTAACGCATAGAAACACATGTTTTTCTACGGTTTTAATGATTTTTTACAAAAGGGGAAGGGTTCCGATAGGTCAAAAAGTGGGTTTTTGACCTTAAGAAATGAGGTTTAATAGAGGAACAAGGAATATAAAAGGGTTTGATGGGGTTTTTATGGATGAAAGAAAACTTGAAGGAAAGAGGAAAAGATGGAAGGAGGGGAGAGAAAAAGGAGGAGGAGGCAGCAATATTTCACTTGGATTTTTATGGAACAACAGAGGCAAAGATGGGGAAAGTATAAGGAACCAACCCAGCGGTTCATGATCTTGCCAATCAGACTTCCAAGCACCAACCATTTCGAGGCTTGAATTTGTTTCTTGGAGGGCGCAAAGAATATTTAGCCACCGGTGATATATTTTGAAAAATATAGGTGG
>JAXQQM020075632.1:0-13320 GCA_034641835.2 Pinus albicaulis | reverse complement strand
AGTAGACATGCTTGCCCTGTGGTAAGGCTTTGGTAAGAATATCTGCAACCTACTCATCAGTGGGAATATACTCAAGCTTCACAGCTCCCTTCTGAACATAGTCTCTGATGAAATGATATTTGATCTCGATATGCTTTGACCTGTCATGAAATACTGGATTCTCCGTGAGTTTAATGCAACTCTGATTATCACAGTAAATCGCTGAAGGTCTCAACGGCTGACCAAATAAGCCAAACAACATCTTGCGAAGCTAGATGGCCTCACAACTAGCTAGACTGGCTGCCATATACTCTGCTTCCGCTGAACTCAATGCTACTAACTGCTGCTTTCGGCTGAACCATGACACTACTGCCAGACCCAACCCAAAACAACACCCTGAAGTGCTCTTCCTATCAAAAGCACAACCTGCCCAATCAGAATCAGTGTAACCTGCCAATCTCACTCCATCCCCCTGCCTGTGGTCCAGACCATAATCCACTGTCCCCTGCAAGTACCGCAAAATGTGTTTTGCAGCCACCCAGTGAACCTTCCTAGGCTCACACATAAACTGACTCATCGTGTTGACTACAAAACAAATATCTGGCCTAGTGTTGACCAAATACATCAAGGAACCAATCAACTGTCTATACAATGTGGGATCCACCAACTCGGAATCCAAAGCATGAAGCTTCTTCCAGTTGGTGATCATTGGTGTCGACATGGGTTTACAATCCTCCATGTGGAATCTGCCAAGGATGTCCACAATATACTTCCCTTGCCCCAGGAAGAAATGCCCCTCCTCCTGCCACACCTCCAAACCCAAAAAGTAATGCATCAAGCCAATGTCCTTCATCTCAAACTCTGACGCAAGATCTCTCTTGTAGTGCTCTATGAGTCTCTCTGCACCCGTAATGACCAAGTCATCCACATACAACACTAGAATGAGAGGCTCCTCACCTATCACAATATAGTAAAGGTTCAGATCTACCTCACTCTTTGTGAAACCCATCTCTTGCAAGTATGTATCTATCATGGAGTACAAAGCTTTGGGAGCTTGCTTCAGGCCATAAAGGGCCTTCTTCAGTCTACACACATGGGACTCCTTCCCATGCACCTCAAAGCCCTATGGCTGCTCAATGTACACCTCCTCCTGTATGAAGCCATTGAGAAATGCGGTCTTCACATCCATCTGGTGGATCTTCCAACCCATCTCTGCTGCTATCGATATAATGGAGCGGATCAAAGTATATCGAGCCACGGGAGCGAAGGTCTCCTCATAATCAACTCCCTCTACCTAGGAGAACCCTCTAGCCACAAACCTCGCTTTGAATTTCTCAATGCTGCCATCTGCAACATGCTTTACCTTGTAAATCCATCTAGAAGTAACCACGGATTTGCCCTCAGGCCTCGGCACCACCTCCCAAACATCATTCTTCATGATAGAAGAATACTCCTCCCGCATGGGCTCTCTCCAGACCTGCTGGCTAGCTGCCTCCTCATAGCTAGAAGGCTCAGAGTCAAGGATGCTGGTAGCCATTTCCATATAGCTACAAAACCTCTCAGGTGGTCTGCTCTCTCTGACTGGCCTCTTAGGCTCAGCAACAGATGTGGCATCTCTCAAGGTGTCCTGAAGCCACTTGGGCTTCCTCTTCCTTGAGCACACTTCTCCCGCTGGAGAATAAAACTCCTCCTCCTCAACATCAGGAGCCTGAACTCCTGACTGTCTGTCTGCTGTCCTCCTGCCTGCACCTGAACCTGTAGATGCTGAGGTACCGTGTGAACTGTCCATCGGTGGACTCCCCAGTGAACTGCTCTGTGGACTGCTCTGCGTGCTGCCCATAGCACCACCCCTCTGACTCTGCGAGCCACTCCCCACTGACGGACCTGACATCGTCATAGATGTACCTCCGGATCCTCCTAATCCCTGCCCACTGGATCCCTGCGACTGACTCAACTGCTGCTGAGGGTCTGGCTGATCCAGATACTCTAACTCCCATGACCTCCTAAAGGCCCTGTCCTCCTCGAACTTTACATCCCGCCTGACAACAACTTTCCTCTGCGCAGGAATGTAAATTCGAAAGGCCTTGGAGGTCTCACTGTAGCCCACAAAGATACCCTTCTCTACGGTGGGCTCTAGTTTGGTCCTCTTCTCCTTGGGTATGTAGGAGTATGTAATGCACCCAAAGATACGAAGATGACCAATATCAGGCTTCTTCCCAGAAAAAGCCTCCTCCGGAGTCATGTGCCCCAAGGCACGATGCGGACTCCTGTTCTGCAAGTAAACAACTGTGTTGCAGGCCTCTGCCCACAAAAACAATGGCAACCCCTGATCATGCAACATGGATTTGGCAGCCCCTCCGATGGATCTGTTCTTCCTCTCCGCAACCCCGTTCTGCTGGGGGTTGTAAGGAACAGTGAGCTCCCTCCTAATGCCTGCCTCCGCACAATAGTCAACAAACTCTCCAAGGGTGTACTCTCCCCCATTGTCCGACCTTAGGGACTTGATCTTCCGACCTGTCTGTGTCTCCACAAGAGCTCTAAACTCCTGAAACCGCTTGAAGACCTCACTCTTGGTCTTCAAGAAATAAATCCAGGTCCTCCTGGAGTGATCATCAATGAATAACACATAGTACTCATATCAACTCAAGGAAACATGAGACATCCGACCGCTCACATCGGAATGAATCAAATCAAGTATCCCAGTCGCTCTGCTGTCACTGCTGGGAAAAGGGGATTTGGCAAACTTGCCCATCGCACATCCTCTGCATGTATCAAAGTGATCAGTACTGAAATCTGGCACACCTGTAGTGATCTCCCACAATGTCCTCAAGGCTCCATGATACATGTGCCCCATCCTGCGATGCCAAATCTCACACAGCGCTGAACTGGTAGCTCTGTTGCCGGTACTACTACTCAGTGCCAGAAGGGGCTGAAATGCAAACTTGTACACCTTTGCATGGCGTACACCTATCACTCTAGCTGAATCAGTTGGAGTGCCCCTGGGATATATCAGCACCTGTCCTCTCCTGAACAATATCTCATATCCTTTGTCCTCCAATGCTGAGACGGATATGAGGTTCTTCCTCATCCCTGGCACATATAGAACATCTGACACCTTCAAGGGAGGTTTGGGTTCCCTATCAAATGTCAATGTCCCCACACCGACTGCTCTAACAACGCTGTCATCTTCGAGTACTACCTCTATATCAGTGCCACTCTCTGAAAGCTCTGAGAAGTACTCACGGACTCTTGTCATATGGATCGCCATTATGTTAGTGAGCGGTGGGATAAGTCAGCCAACTAATATTCTCAAAAGTCTCTAAAGATTAGGGAAACTAAGTTTGTTTAATACTCAGCGTCCCACCGTGATCGCCATTATGTTAGGGTCCCGTGATTTGGCCGATTGGTGAGCCAAATGACGATGTAACATCAAACCAAGCTTTGGAGCCCAAGGACCTAGCCTTCCCAGACTCAGAGAGGGCTCTCTCTATTATATATAAAAGATATCGGTGTGTTTGCTTGTGGTGTTCTGATATTAGGCTAGTTATGAAGTATGTTTTTTGTTTTTTGTTTTTAAGTTTGTGAGGGATAAAACTGATCAAAGATATAAAATGGGTAACAAGAAATTAGATCAACTGGGCTATGGGGTCAAAAAGGTCAAGGAAGCTATCAGATGATGATACAAGGCTGCTGTAGGGCCGATTTGATTCAAGGTAGAAATGATCTTTGGGCAAAATGGAGTAAATGGACATCAAGTTTATGAAAGACAAAGGATTTCAAGCATAACTAGTTTGATAGCAGACATAAACATGGTATGGCAAGCCATTAATCATGCAAAATGTAACTACAAGCTAAATAATACATAGAAATAAACATTCAAGCCATGCATATAAGTATAAGACCCTCTAACTTTGGGAAATGGCTATCAGACTTTGGGGAAAAACACATAAGACGGACTAACAACTCAAAATACTATGCCGGAACGCCTAAACACAGTCTTTAAGTTATTGGGCACTTTGACAAACAAGCTTTCATAGTTTTAGGCAAAGGTCAAAGATATAAAATGGATAACAAGAAGTTAGATCAACTGGGCTATGGGGTCAAAAAGGTCAAGGAAGCTATGAGATGATGATGCAAGGCTGTTGTAGGGCCGATTTGATTCAAGGTAGAAAGGATCTTTGGGAAAAATGGAGTAAATGGACATCAAGTTTGTGAATAACAAAGAGTTTCAAGCATCACCGGTTTAATAGATAACATAAACATGGTAAAGAAAACCCTTAATCATGCAACATGTAACTATAAACTAATCAACACATCGAAACAAACATTCCAGCCATGCATAGAAGTATAAGACCCTCTAACTTTGGGAAATGGCTATCAGACTTTGGGGAAAACACTTAAGATGGACTAACAACTCAAAATACTATGCTGGAACGCCTAAACACAGTCTTTAAGTTATTGGGCACTTTGACAAACAAGCTTTCATAGTTTTAGGCAAAGGGCTAGATCGGGACTAGGCCTCCTTGGTTCAACAAGATGATAATCTAATCAGTCAAAGAGATAGTTTTATGGACAGAACTATGGACAATCATAGGTAAGCAGGGCACACCATACATCCTACTCAACATGCATAGAACTTATGAATAAAACTAGCAACAATATCCTTAAGTTGCTAAAGAGCAGTTAAGAATTCTTTAGTGCAACTAAGGAAGAAGAAAACATAAAAGCTATGAAGATTCAGGAATTTTGAGGTGCCTCCATGGGCATATCTCAAACTTAATCTCTACTGATCTATAGCAAGCAAGAAGCATGTATCATGAATGAAAACTAGAAGACAACAACAAAGCAAGAAACATTATACCATTCTACCATGTCATGGAATCCATCAACAATCCTTCATCATTCATCAAAAGTATCCAAGAGGCAGTCCAAAATCATAACACAAGTATGTTCTTCAAAGCTCATATGACCAATATATTGCTTCTTCTCTCAAGTTCAGCCTTGTTTTACAATGAAGCCCTTGGAATAAATAGGCTCAAGTGAGGAAAACCTCATGGTGCAACTAGCTATCCCATTGGCCTAATCAAAATATCTAAACTTGTCCTTGAGGCTTTGCAAAGCCCAAGGCACAAAAATATCTCATAAAATATCTAAAAATTGCTAAAAAAGGGAATTTAATTGACTTTGCAACATTTTCCAAGTGCAAAAATAGCTAAACGCACATTTGGAAAAAGCAGATTTTTGAGGTTCAAAAATTACAAAAATACTTCAAATTTATATCAGAAAAAGGTCCTCTAACTTGCCGGAAACATTTGGCAGCCTTCCTGATGTCGAAACGAAGCTCATGATAGCTCGTTGGAAAGCTCTGAGTGTCTACTTTTCGGCGCAACTGAAATCACTCCAATCTGATGCCTGGAAGTCTTCCAAATATGTACCTGTGTGTAAAAAACCAGAAAATTGCAGACTGCTGATATGCCGGGCAGAATGTGCAAAAAGTGAGCATTTTTCGCCATTTTGAGGGGGTGACTGATCTCCAAATGCTCTGAAAATCGCTGAGGACATGATCATGAAATTATGGCATCAATTGGTGTCATCCTCCTCCCTTGAAAAATCCTCAAAATGAAATGGCGAATTTATGAGTTTTCGACCAAAAACTCAAAAAATGTCAAAAAACAAAAAGTTGTCGAGATGGGCCCAAAATTGGTGCGCATGACCCTCAGGGGTCCTTGGCAACATGCTCTGAAATTGAAGCCAAAATGTCAAGTGCTGATGTGCCTTTCTTCTCTTTCCGTGCCGGGTGCTTCTTGAAACTGCTGTTTATCACTACTGAGTTACTGCTGTTCAGCACTCTTCCCCTCTTTTTCCTGCTGCTGCTCATATTTATCACTGTCATGTTGCTCCTGTTGTCTTGCCTAGAGGGGCATCTTGATCTAGATGCGCTCCTGAAACACCAAACTGCTTCAAAGTCTTTGAAATGCCTTCTTTAAATCAAATTCTGTCAACCCACTGTTTTGATAAGGAAACATTGTTTCTGTGGATGTTTGTGAAAAATGCTCCCTTTCAATATAAAACCTCTGCCCCTTTAAAATGTGGCCTTCCCAATCTTTGATATGTAATTCAACCAGCAAACCCTTTAAGAAGAAAAAACATAGTGAAAGGAAGATAAGCAGTCAAGTGAATATGCTGTGTATAGTGACAAGGTCACCCTGCTCTGTGATGTTTGGAGGCCAATCAATATATTCTTGTATCTTTGACCGAGGTAAACTTCTCAACTTCACAATCTTGCCCTTGTCTTAGTATGCTAATTAACCAACAAAGCTCACACCATACACACAGTCACCTTTAGTGCAAACACACAGTCAATTTCACTGTTCATAGAACAAAGGTGTCAGATCTTGGAAATGTTTCAAAGGTTTCAACAAAGCCTACAAGAGTTTTAACTTTCAAACAATCAAGGCTCCCTTTCAATATAGAACCCTGTCTCTCTAGAAAATCGCCCTTTCAACCATCTGAATATCAAATTATCAAATGAACTTGAAGAACAAAAAGACAGTCAAGTAGTATACACAGTGAACAACTATCTTTTCTGTGGTTGGTAAAGGTAACCTGCCCTTTGATGCTTTGGAGATATAAGAAACCCTTGTCCTTTGAAGAAGAAGGTGAAAACACAGTTTTGAGTTCAAAACCTTTTTCCTTGTAGGCACTTCATTAGTATATTCAGCACTTTAACACAGTTTTAAACCACGAATATCCACACAACAAAAACACTGTTTACAGACATGGTGACAGAGTTTGAAAAGTTTTGTATGCTGTGGTATCAAAAATTTGTAGCAATTCAATGTCGAGAAGCTCCCCTTTGATCAAAACACTAAACCCCTCATATGCAGCTCATCAATATGCAATGATATATAAACTCAGTCAAACAAAGGGGCAAAACACAGTCCAAGGTTACTTGTGCTTAAAGAACATAGTTTATTGCATTCAATTGATCATCAAATTTACTCCAACAACACACTGTTTTCTTCATAGCATGAAACTTAATCAATTAAACACCATAAATACAGTCAATCACATTGGATTTACATAGTGAGCAGTCACTGTGTTTTAGGGGGCAAGGCGATAGAGTTTTGAGATGTTTTTATGATATCACAAACACTCTCCTATCTTTTAAACTGTAAAAGACTCCTCTCACACAACTGCTCTCTCCATACTCTACTGCTCCTTGCACTAATCTGACCCACCACCTTCCAACTGTACATGGCAGTTTTCTCACAATTTCAAACAATGCATATGTTTGACAGCTTCGACCTTGTTTCACCAAGGTAGTGGGGCAATATCACAACCTCTCTCTTACTCAATTTGCACTGATATGGTACCTTTGACCTTTATAGGGAACTGCCTTTATTTTGGAAATGGTAACATGCTTGATTTAGCTTTGCATGCTATTCTAGGGCTTTGTAACTGGGGCCATAACCTGTTTATATCCTTGTGAGCTTGTGATGCTATTTCTAGTGCTTTGTTGGGAGAACTAAACTCAAGTTTCCTTTGTCTACCATGATAAGCAACTTGAAAGACACCTTTTTGTGAGCAGAGAGACCAGTTCTCTTTAAAACATAATCATCATCAGCTCTTTCGCCTGTGCACTGACTCACCTCATTAACCACTCTTCAAATTCTGTCTAGTTGGAGCTGCAGACTGTCTTTTGATAGAAAACTTGTTGGGAGATAAGCTTGACCTCTTTGGATTGCAGTGGTACCCCCTGCTTTTCTTTTGGTCTCTTACCTTGTTTTTCTGATCAAACAGACCTTGAAATGAATTAATGTATCTGGCCATCTACTTATTTATGAAGGAGGCCCTTTTCTCTTGGCAAAATGTTGAATGATGTTTGATAAGCATTCTTGGCAAGGGCTTTTCTTATAGATGATGGCAAGCACACAAATTTTGACAGAACAATACTGCTTTTATCCTTTTATCACAGAGGAGATTTATGGAAAGTCATCAAAGTTTATATAATGATCACTGTGTAAGAAGAATGACCCACTGTTTTGCCTCTTAAAACACCTTGTCTCTTCTTTCTTTGACACAGTTTGAGGGAAATTTCATTGGTTTTTTACACTAATGCAAATTCAATACTCTTTAAAGTTTCACCTCTCACCACCCTGTCTCTCTTTTTGGACACTGTTTTGTACTTATTTAAAACTGTTTGGAGGGTGGTTTATGGGTTATTTTCAAACATTTAAAAGAAAACCACCATTTGGTTGATGTTTGAGTAGTAACCCTCTCTTAAAATAGTTACTAAAAACATCTCATTTCAAACCATACTTTCTTTGCCCAAAACACCATTTAGCACTTTTGAACTGAAAGGGTGCAAGACAAAAAATACCTTAAAAAATGATGCAAATCCTTGCTTGAGAGTTGGAGCAGATTTGGAAAGATTTTTTTAAGGTTTTCAGGTAATTTTGTAACTGATGCTACAGGCACACCGCGCGCTGCTACAGGCGCGCCGCGCATCAGTTCATCCCTTTGGAAATTTTCGGCCTAAACACGTCGCGCAGATTTCTGAACGCGTCACACAACTTTACAGCCCATTTTGAAGGCCTTCCTGGTGTCGGAATTGGGCACAAGATGGCTTGTTGGAAAGCTGTGGAAGTCTAATTTCTAGAAAAACTTGAATTTTTTCATTTGGTGTCCATTTGATCTTTCAAAAATTGATTTTCCCAACACTGGTCAAAACTGGTGAATCCTGGTGCAGAAATGCATCGAGCTGTTTGTAGGCCATTTTTGAATGCCTTCCCGGTGTCGGAATTGGGCGCGAGATGGCTTGTTGGAAAGATAGGGAAGTCTAATTTCCAAATATTCTTGAGTTGTTTCATTTGGTGTTCATTTTGGTGTTCAAAAACTGACTGTCCCATCACTGGTCAAAAATGGTGAATGCTGGTGCAGAAAAACATAGCATTGATTGCAGGCTACTTTTGGATGCCTTCCTGTTGTCGGAATTTGGCCTGAGATGGCTCGTCGGAAAGCCATGGAAGTATATTTTCCATAAAAACTTGAATTTTTTCATTTGGAGTCAATTTTGTTGTTCAAAATCTGACTGTCCCATCACTGGTCAAAATGATGAATCCTGGTGCAGAAATTCTCCCGTGACATCTGAATTTTTCACGTTTCTCACAAACCATGATACCTGTGTAGAAACTGAAGAAGGTTTTTCTTCTTGAACCTATGAGGGACAAAAACCTCTCTCACTTTTGTAAATTTCATCTCTTTTTGGTCAGAAAATCATTTTGAATCAAACTTCCCGGGCGCTCCTTAACCCTAATTTCACTGTGGCAGAGGTATTATGATTCAACAACCATGCAATTTTACTATCCCTTTGTATTTTCTGAGATGAGATATTTGAGCCTCTTTTTGGCCTTTTTGACAAATTCTTGGCTTCCTTTTGACCATGATGGCAAAGTTTGTTTTGAGATCAAGACCCCTTTTTACCATTTTGACTATCTGTTTTCAGAATCTTTTTCCATGGGGATGAAACCTGTTAGTTTATATGTTCTGATTTGTGCTTCCAAGGTAATGAAACTCCTGCAAACTAACTTAGAATGTACTGCTTTACCTCTCTTCCAAACGTGATAGCAGAGTGTCTTGACTTGTGTTCATAAGGCAAGTGCCATACCTTTGTGACAGTGGCATGCCTACTTTGCTCTTAATGAGTTCCAGAACCTGAGAAAAGTGCCAAGGTATTTCTTGCATCTTATGAACTTGTAGATTCATTTTCAGTGCTCTTTTTTGAAAAAGAAACTGAAATGTTACCCCAATATCTTTATATTCCTGATTCTTGAATGTCATACCTGTCTTTGTCTTTTGCAATGATGAGGCTTATCCTTTAACGTGTTTTGACAACTTCTGTATCCAATTGCTTCATCAATTATTTTCCCTAACTGTAGGTGTCCAAAAGTGCTGCACTTATTCAGATTTTATCATGGTCTATTGATTAAGAAGGGCGCTGCTTTCCAATAGACTTTCTCTGCTCAGAAAATATTACCATGATGTCTCTGTCTATTTGAATAATGAAAAAGCTATGTTTGTTTCAAACCTTCCAAAAATTGACAGTATGTCAAATGACCCTCTTTGTCTATTATGAACAATAGTTTCAATGGTGATGTATCTTGATGACAGAAACCTAGATTGTCTGTGCCAGTTGTTGTAGCAATTTTGAAAAGGAAATTGTTCATTGATGAAGCTGCTTTCAAGAAAGACATGCTTGATTAGCTTGGCATGCTGTCCTAGGGTTTTTAAAACTCAGATCATAATCAGTTTCCATCCTTGTGTAGAGAAGGCAAGTATATAATATGTGGAATAACTACTGGCCTATTTCATAGATACCAAGGCTCTTATTAGCCATCTTCCTCCTAATGAAACTCTTGAAAACACCAACCTGCTGCATTTGAAGAAACTACCTGTCTTTGTAATGGAGTGTAGCTTGCAACAGTTGGACTTACACCGGCGCTTTGACTCATAGCAAGATGTCACCTGTCTGAGACTGTATACTACTTTCCTTCCTCTTCTTTATGTTCATCTAGAAACCATGGATTGTATTTCACATTTTAATAGGAACAAAATAACACACAAGGGTCTTTTTACTGAAGTATTTTCCTATTCAAGACTGATTGAAGCTATGCATATTGACACCCCTGCAGAGATGTTTGTTATGATTTCTTTGATTGAGGAGTCCCTTTTTATGCTCGCTGATGATGACTGAAAACTCAACTGATTTTCTTTACAAAACCACACACTCTGTCTTCTCTTGTCTTGCACATTTCAGATCTTAGCCCTGTTAATCATCATTTACACTCAGAAACCTAGAGTCACTGTTTTACTATCTAGTAAAATGCAAGCCTGTGCTTTTGCAATCCTTAAAGTCAATATTGGACAGCGCCCTCTGCTTGTAGATGAAGGAGGCGCCTTAACCATCTGCTTATAGATGAAGGAGGTTTTTTGGCCATGACAAATAACAAGTTTGTTTGACAGTGTTGTCTTTCTTTTACTGTGCTTATCAGGCTGAATGAAGATGTAAGAATTTGATGAGTAACTCTCTGTCTTGCAGATACATCTCAGGCTCATGTTTTCATTAAGAAGCAGCTGTTCTTCTAAATGTAGATTCAAGCAATTTCTTCTGAGATGATGTTATATTTCCTGTCTTTGCAAAATCCATAAAACACTGTAAAACACCTAATAATCAGCTTGAGAGTTTGTTCTATGCAGTGCTAAGACTTAGGGGTGTGTAAGTGGCGCGACTTAGGGCTGTTATCAATTTCATTTGCAGAGTGGGAGGTCTGTCATGATTGGTTTGTAACAGATGGAGGTTTTTGGCCTTTTGATGGTTGCCAAGGGTAAAATGCCTTAAAGCGCCACTTCCTAACTTAGGGGAGGCTTTTGAAACAGACTTGGATTTTCCTTTTAGAGCTGATGGGTAGACCAGTAGGGCTAAAGCTAGATAGGATAGTGATAATGAGGTTTCACCTTGACATGGGCGGACTGAAAATCAGGAGGGCGAAAAATTTTTTATGAGGGTTTTTCTAGATGAAAAATTGACATATGGAGATCAGCTTCTAGAAAACTCAGCTATGGATCTAGTCATCACTAACAAGTGAAAAATACTGATGACTAACAAGACGCAGATGAAATTTACTGCAAGATGATGAAAGTAAAGACATATGATGAATAAACATGGGATAAATGGTGTGATTTACTATCAAGGATGGAAGAACATACAGATGAAAGAAGGGAAATGTGGAAGAAACAAAGAGGTATTAGAAAGCAAAGAAACAATGTCAAATATCAGTCAGTTGAAAGGTTTCACCATATTTTTTCATAAAGATATTTTATTTTCCTAGAATAAATCCTTCTCAGTTGACATAATATTTTTTGTAATGTTTTGTATAAATAATTCATCATTCGAAGTATCAAGGGTGGATTTCTGAATATTTCCGTAGCTGACTGATCTATTTCCTGAGGGTTATGTACCAACTTCCAGTTGACAGACAGAACAAGTTGTAAAGAAGCTTCTTCACAGGATTCATGTGTTGAGCTATCTTAGTGAAGTATAAATTTCAATTGTTCATGTTCTCTTTCTAAGTATTCCATAAAATTATATGTGTTCTAAATTTGAATGTTATAACATAATTTTTACTGTAGAATTTGCCTAAACTTTACACTATGCTTTGAACTGTTATACATTTCTATGTTTTATTCTGATATCTAGTTTAGAGAATTCTTAATTTCTCCTTGATCCTGATTGAAAAATAATTTCACCATTTAGCCTTGAGATTTGATTTTGCTCACCTATCTTGCCCTATAACACAATATTTATAATTTGATTTTATTATATTTTCAAAGCATATTGACTCCATAGCCCAATGGAAAATGGAAAAGAACATATTCATCGAAATCATTAATTCCACCAACCAATCAAAACCAATCCAAATTAAGCATACATAAATAGCCTAGAATCTATTAAATCAACAAACTTAAATCATCTAGAGATAGCCCTCTCTGAGTTTACGAAGGCTAGATCCTAAGATCCAAAAGTGGTTTGTAGTTACCAATGATAGTTTTTTTCATGCTTATAAAAACCTTTCGAAATTTCAGAGTGATAACAAATTAAGCGAAATGCGCACTGAATTCTAGTCCCACTTACCCTCCACGTCATTTAACCCTTCCGCATAATGTTTTTTTCCAACCCCACATCCTTTGAAAATCTAAAACTCCGCCTGTCCTCTGATCATCATGAGGTAGATCGAACATCCCAAAATCCATTTCGCATCCCCCTATGTCCGATGTTCAAAACCAAGGGGGGGTACGAAATGGGTGGTTTTATGCACCTGCTCCCCTACCACGTGGCGCAACCAGGTTCTATCGCACCCCCTCATACGTAAGCCACTAAACCACCTTGTCACCTTATGATAAACCACTTCCAAACCATGCGATAAACTGCCAAGTTTTCAAAAATAAATAAAACCCCACTATTCCATTATTCTCTATCTCTGTCGAACTTGTAGAAAGAAATGAATCCCAGTCACCTCCCTGCAAACCTTTTTTTTTCATTACATGTATTTTTATTTTTTTTGTGCAAGTGATTAACAGTGCCAGGAGATGGAGGAGCAGCTTGATACTAGTTCCATCCTTCTTACGCCAGACCCACAACATAGGAAGTTGAAATAGAGAAGGAGTTTTCATTAACAGAGCCTGTAGCCCAAGAAAAACATCTTCAAACTCTAGAAAAACTCTTTTACCTCTAGCATGAGGTAAATCACCTTTTTGTAAATAAGCCTACGTTTGCAAAAT